>PVIY010043230.1:0-20446 GCA_004026745.1 Myrmecophaga tridactyla
GGGCACTTCATGAAACAGGAAGCCATCTGCCCTTTCACTGAGAGAGAAACCCTGAACTTTATCAGCCTTCTTGAACCAAGGTATCTTTCCCTGGATGCCTTTGGATTGGACATTTCTATAGACTTATTTTAACTGGGACATTTTCTTAGCCTTAGAACTGTAAAGTAGCAACTTATTAAATTTCCCTTTTTAAAAGACATTCTATTTCTGGTATATTGCAGTCCAGCAACTAGCAAACTAGAACAACTGGAGATAGGATTTGGGAGTATTATATACATAAAATGTGATATTTAAAGCTGAGTGAGTAAACCAGCTGTCTGTGGGAATGTAGATCATAAAACTACAGTTTTTCATGCATTTTTTTCCTAAAATAACGAAGCTTGGCCTAAATTGAGATCAGAGTTAACTTCTCATTTTTATTTTTTATTGGAAATGGTTGACATAAAGGTCTAAAATCATTAGTCATGATTAAAATGTATCTCTAATGATGAATGATTTTTTAATTCTACTTGGTCTGTGGCAAGAGACCCTGGAAAAATTTTATACATTTGAAGGCCAAGAATCTTAACCATATGTATAAGACAATTGTTGCTTCATGTGGGAAGGGATGTATTATATAGATGTATAATATAGTAACATGTTTCTATAGCCTAAGTGCAAAAGATTTTAGGAGTTTTGAACCAAAAGCTAACTTACATACAGTAAAAGAGAAAGGGCAGAAACATGAAATGCTCTTCAGAATTTTCAGATCCCTTGCTCTGTAGCTATTTTGCAATAATTCTGACAGAGGATAGAACAAACTTGCTAGTGTCCAGCAAGGACAGTTGGAATTGTATTAATCTCATCACTGTCAATCATCTCTATTGTAAATTAGGTAGTAAATTTAGGTGTTAAGTTAGGAAGCACTCCCCTTTCGAAGTTGTTTTCAGGTCCTGTCCACACAGTTTGCCCATAAGAAGAGTTCCTCCTTATATGCTCCTTCTATATGAGAGGGAGTTAGTAGGCTGGAGGGATGGGCATAGCTCAACACCATGGAAAATCTCACCAAGAGAAGGCTGAAAAACCTATGTATGTCTTATCATAATTTAATATAAACTGGAGAAGAAAGAAAAGAACCTTAATTGGGAGAAAGGTTTGATGTCTGTTTCTTAGGATTCTAAGTGTTGTCTCTCTCTTTTATATAAAAAGAACTAATTAATCAATTATAACCTGGCACGGAGAAGGGACTCACTCTTTATCTTCAGCCAGTAAAATTCCTAAAACATTTATCTCACTAAAAGTTTTTCATGGTATTAAATTCCTTTATATTGACATAGTTTGTGCTTATTTCTACCACTGTAAGGAAACATCTTCAGCAGCATGTGCTTTCTAGGTAACTTTTTAGTCTTTACTGCCATTAATGTTTGCTTTCACCAAAACAAACAAACAAAAAAGAAACAAAAAAATCATTTGGATAGAAAATGTTTCCATAGTGGAAGTAAATGCTTCAAAGATGTCAGCCAAATTGAAAACTGCTTTTGAGAGAATATCTATTAGAATCTAACATTTTCAAAACATTTCACACCAACTCAACATGGAAAATGGAAATAGGACATCAGTGATTTCTTACACTTAAGGGGGCTATCCTCAAAGACATGTATCAAAATACTCAAGAGACTGCCTGCCTCCTATGTGGGACATGATTCCCAGATGTGTAAATCTCCCTGGCAACATGGGACAGGACTCCCAGGGATGATGAGCCTGGCCCTGGCATTGTGGGATTGAGAAATTCTTCTTGACCAAAAGGGGGAGAGAAATAAAACAAAATAAAGTTTCAGTGGTTGAGAGATTTCAAATAGAGTTGAGAGGTGATTCTGGAGGTTGTTTTTATGCATTATATAGACATCCCTTTTCAGTTTTTGGTGTATTGGAGTGGCTAGACAGAAATGCCTGAAACCACTGAACTGTAATCCAGTAACCTTGTTCTTGAAGATGATTATTTAACTATAGCGCTTTAATTGTGTTACCATGTGAGTGTGAAAACCTTGTAACTGACACTCCCTTTATCCAATGTATGGAAAATGAGTAAGAAAAAAAGACAAAAAATAAATAAATAAAAGGGTGGATAGGGAGATGAGAAGTTTTGGGTGTTCTTTTCACATCTGTTTGTTTGTTTTTTCACATGGGCAGGCACTGGGAAACGAACCTGGGTCTCCAGTATGGCAGGCAAGAACTCTGCCTGCTGAGCCACTGTGGCCCGCCCTACTTATATTTTTATTAAAAAAAAAAAAAAAAATAGCTGTGGGAGCTTGTTGTGAAGATCACGAGTGCAGTTCACAGCTACTCCAGCTCTCTAGTCCTTGTCTAAGCATCTGGTACTTTACTTCCTTCTTGGAATTGGGTATGGCCATTTAAAGTGCTTTAACTGATTAAATATGAGCAAATATTTGCTACTTCTGGGCAGAAACTTTAAGATCCAAAGTCTGCTCTGCATGGCCTCTTCTCCCTCCGCTTTGATGAGCAGCAGCACAAGCTGCTTGGTCAGCCAAAGTTCTGGAGTGAGGACTCTGCAGAGCAGAGACCCTATCTGACTCACAATGGGCAAATGGGTGCACAACCAACAAACGTGCTATTTTAAGCAACAAAGATTGGGGGATTTAATTGCTACCATAGCAAAACATAGTCCATGCTGACTGATAGAGTTACATAGCTTTTTGAAAACTGTTCTAAAGATTATGGCCATCCCTATTTGACTTGAGGGAGGGGTAGGAGAAAATATATGCTTCTCCAGTAGAGAATCAGTGGACTAAATAACTCCTTTACAACTCAAAAAATTCTGATTTTATAATTTCTTAAGTCATTAAATTGACCTAAAGCATTTCTTTATTTAACATGAATGTATGTATTTTTCACTCACATCAATACTGAATGAAGAAAGATCAACATTATTCTTTCTCTTATAACATCTAACCATTGCATTTCTCATGTATCCCATTTAATCCTCACAACAACCATGTGAGGAAGGTATGACTGGGCTCAGAAAGGTTAAGATCCTAGAGTAAGGTTAAGTAAAGTTAAGTAACTTATTTAAGAGGTTAAAGCAAATTGCTCAACAGCAATTTGCACAATTATCAGCAGGGAGTAGAACGGGAATTCTAACTCAGGCTCTCAGAAACCATAACCCATTCTTCTCCTCTTATAGAATTCTATTAGAGATATAAGTAAGCATTCCTATTATATAATAATCCAACCAAAACCAATAAAATGGGGTAAATTATTTGTCACTAACTATCCTTCATATATAATATATGGAGGAAAAAAGGTTACCCTAAAGAGAACTTCAATAAATTAATCTTATGTTCTCATTGTTTTCATTTACAAAATCATGAACTCATTCTCCCAAGTCAAAGGCTGGTAGAGGAAGGTAAGGAGGGCAGATAACTAAAAATTGAGATAGTAACAAATAAATTTAGATGGTAAAACTTTAACGGCCTAACATCTTTTGCTATACAGTACTAGGATGAAGGTTTGTAATTACTTGCAGGCTTATACCCTTACTTAAAAATTAAGCTTAGATAAAGCTCTTTTCTTAAGCAATTCTGGGTGAACTCATTGAGCCCAAACTGGTATTATTGAGGGTGAACTGATATTCATGAAGGCTTTTGCCTGAAGGAAGGGAGAGGAAATGTATATGAGTGTATAGGAATAAAGAAAGGAGGGCCACATAGCAGATGTTCAGTGTTACTGCTGAATTACTGAGTGAAAGAATCAGTTAATCAATCGAGGGGAAGGAATGGCATGGGTCATCCTCCAACATCTCTACTTCTTCACTCATTCAGTCAAATTGAGGGAAGTAAAAAATGTGGGAAACTGATAAAAATGGGTCAAGGCCAGATGTTGAAGGAGCTGAGACATAAATAGCAGTGAGAGAGTTTAGGTAGAACTAGTGCCAAAACCCAGGGGACACAACCAGCCCACGTTGGGCAAAGACTCATTAACTCTCTGCGCTCTACAAGAGAGCAGCTCTGGCTCCGAAAGAAAAGATGTCAGACAGAGCAGGGCTCCCTTAAAGGGCGACAATACACTGGTGTCCTGAGGAAGAGGAGACCAGAGCCAAGAAATGTAATGGACTACTTAAATAGCTGGAGGGAATCTTTGAGGGAAGTAATTCCTACTTGAACAGAACAGAGATAAAAGCTATTATACTTTGAAGATTAAATGCCAATGTGCTTTCATTTACATCACAGGCTATGGAAACCAAGATAGTTGGGGTTATATAAAAACAAGTTAAATGAGCGTAAGGAAAAAGTATACCACACAAGGCAAGTGAACCAATGCCTAGAAAATTTAGAAGTATTTCCTTCTTCTGAATTTTACACTTGAAACCTGTAAAATCCACCAGAAGCACTGGATTACTGTGCGCTTTGTTAACGCAGGCTACCTTCAGCTCACCACCTCAACTGACTAACCAACCTCCTTGGTCTCCCCACATTTAAACCCAAAATTTAGCTCAGTAGTTCCTGCTCCACTGAACCAACTAGATACAAATCTGTGACTGATGATAACATTTGTAGGGCAAACAGCCTTCTACCTTTTCTCTCAGTCTTTAGTCTCTTCAATTTCTAATCCTCCAGCCTATGGATGACTCCTCCAATACTTGCTGGATAAAGTGCTCTTTTCTTTCTGAGCATGCCTATATGTTCTATCCCCTATTCAACCTAACTTCCAAAACTAATTTTTTTTAAAGTCACTTCATCCCTGATATGCTCTTTCGTGCCTCTGTCTTTGCCCATGTAATTTTCTCTTCTAGGAGGGTCCTATATCCTCTTGTTTCTCAATACCCACTCAACCCTCACCTTCTCTGACATTTTCCTGATAGTTCCATGCATTCAGATACTCCATTCCTTACATTTTATACATAAATCTCTGTTATCAGGTATTAATAGAATATCTCTGTACATGACTCTCTATGCCCTCTAAACCATGGATATCTTGGTGGCAAGGACAGTGCCTGATTTATCTCTTTAGACCACTAACTTAGATCCCATGGCCTAATTTGAAATAGGTTAATAGAAATATTAAAGTTTTAGATGAAAAGATACCAAAGGAAAGCCTAAAACAAATAAATTGGATAAATTCTTTAATATAACTCAAGGTAAATCCTAATGCTGGTTAGAAATTAGAATCTCAACTTTATGAGCCAAATCACTAAGCTGCCAAGAAAATGTCATCTGTTAGTAAATGGTTAATTTTCTTAAAGGTGTTTCCAACTGAAAAGGAGGAAACATCATCAGAAAAGCCATCCCAAAATATTAAGAAGAAAAAAATCCTATGAAACCAGCTCTACTCAACTGTGAGGGAAAAAAAAGCTACCAAAATGGACATAAATTTTGCCTGATAGCAATGTCCTACAAAACCAAAGTATCACAATTACAGAATCTAGATGAGCATACCCTGATCAGCAGACAAAGAGAAGTTAGTTTTCCATAACATATCATATAACAGAAAATAACTATACCCTTATATCTTCTATCAGCTAGCAAATTGGGAGAGCTAACTAACCTGGAAAGAAGAAACAAGTCTTTTACTCATCATGGTGAAAGGCTCCACCAAGGAGTCTCAATGGAAAAGGGTTCTATAGCAACTCACAAGTAAAATAAGTTCTGAATATTCTCTTTCAGTAGTGTTTTCTGCTGTAATGTACCCCAAAACAATAGTACTAAAGTCCAAAGTACCACTGTCTGAGTCTAATTTCTCCTTCAATAATTTCCATTTGAGAAACTGAGACCTGCCTCTTGTCAGAAGTTACACAATGCTTACCTGGTGAGAACAGATTGACATTAAATACATTAGATGATAGCTTAACACCCACAGCACAGCAGAAAGCTAAGGAAAAGATGTGATGTAGTCTTGGAAGGCAAGATTAAAATTTACAAAAACAACTATCATAAGACTGGAAAGATAAATGCCATGTTTACCACTTGCCTAGTAGATCTCCCTGAGGTAAATTTTACATTCTCAACATTTTAACTTTTATTTCAGAAGGAGATCAAAAGTAGATTAAGTCATATCAAAAAGAATCCTGGGTAGGAATATTGCTGAGAATAAAATATATATAACAAAAGATAAATCTAAGAGAAAACACAGAATGAAATGTGTAGAAGGACAGAGAAAAAACATATCTGAAGCACCAAAAGACAGTTCTAATATGACAAAACAGTGTCCCAGGATGCTTAAAGTGAAGGACAGAGTAAGGGTGTTATTTTTAATAATAATTATTAATAATAATAATGGCTAACATTTATTGAATGCTTACTCTGTGCCAGATGCTAAGCATTTTATATGTATCACAAGAAATCCTCCTTTTACAGATGAGGAAATCTAAGGCTGATAAAGCAGGAGTAAATTGATTTAGGACAAATTTGACTTACGTCATGGTAAAACCAGAGCTCTCATTTAAGACCCTTATACTCTAACCACTATGCTAGGTTGTCTGACTACAAAGCTAAATTTAGCCACTTAGAAAGTCAGCCTAAATTAAGTTTCTGAAGCAAAAGCCTTAAAGCAATTTCACAGAAAAAAGCTAAAAGGTAAAAAAGCTTAAATCTTCTGTTGGTAGGAGATGCCTAGGGTCAAAACACAATCTGCCTCATGGGAGGATTTGCTTTTTATAAGGAATAAGTCACATGGAACAATTTAAAAGAGCAGAGAAGATCTCTGATAAAAAATAGTTCACTATATTATTTTTAAAAAAAACAAATAGAACTGATGTGACTGAAATGCTACAAAATAGGGAAAATAATGAAATCCAATTACAGTTAAAATAGTCTGCAAAATGGTATTTAGGGTACATCAAGAAGTAAATTCAGGAAATATTAAAGTGGGAAGTTCTCAAAATTTACAGACGCCTTGGGCTTCTTCATTAGGTCTGATTCTAAAATGGGACCATACAATTAGATTCCATGTCAATTATTTTTAATTGTGTGTTAAACTATATGTTCCTTTACTCAGAACTGAAGCACTATTTGAGGAATTTAGAACTACTAAGATCATCTTAACTACAGATCTGTCTGGGGTCCAACAAATAGTATTATGAGAAAACTGTATATATCAGTTTGTGGGTCTCTGCAATAAAAACAACAGGAAAACCAGGCTTGGATAAAGGGAGCTCCAGAAATGCAGGAGGGTCTACAGAAAGCTGTTATACAAGCACACTTCATTTTATTGCACTTAGCCTTACTGAACTTCACCTTATTGTGCTTTGCAGATGACGCACTTTTGACAAATTGAAGGTTTGTGACAACCCTGCATCAAGCAAGTCTATTGGCACCATTTGGCCAACACTGTACGCTCATTTTGTGTCTCTGCATCATATTTCGGTAATACTCACAATATGTTAAACTTTTTCATCATTATTATCACTGATACGGTGATTAATCTGTGATCAGTGATCTTTTATTGATGCTTCTATTGTAATTGTTTTGAGGTGCCATAAACCATACCCATATAAGATGAGGAACTTAATCCATAAATGTTGTGTATGTTCTGACTGCTCCACGACCGGCCATTCCCCTATATCTTAACCCCTTCCTCAGGCCTCCCTATTCCCTGAGACATAAAACATTGAAATTAGTGCAGTTAATAACCCTACAATGGCCTCTAAGTGTTCAACTGAAAGGAAAAGTAGCATATCTCTCACTTCAAATTAAAAACTAGAAACGATGTAGCTTGGTGAGGAAGGCATGTCAAAAGCCGAGACAGGCCAAAAGCTAGGCCTCTTGTGCCAATCAGTTAGTCAAGTTGTGAATGCAAAGGAAACGTTTTTGAAGGAAATTAAAAGTGCTACTTCAGTGAACATATGAATGCTAAGAAAGCAAAACAGCCTTATATCTGATATGGAGAAAGTTTTAGTGGTCTGGGTAGAAGATCAAACCTACCACCACATTCCCTTAAGTCAAAGCCTAATACAGAGCAAGGCCCTAATTTGTCCTCAATTCTATGAAGCTGAGACAGGTGATAGGGCTGCAGGAGAAAAGTCTGAAGCTAGCAGAAGTTGGCTCGTGAGGTTTAAGGAAAGAAGCCATCTCCATAACATAAAAGTACAAGATGAAGTAGCCACAGTGTTGATGTAGATGCTGCAGCAGGTTATCCAGGAGATCTACCTAAAATAATTGATGAAGGGGACTACAATAAACAATAGATTTTCAACACAGATTAAACAGCCTTCTATTGGAAGAAAACACCATGTAGGGCTTTCACAGCTAGAAAGTAGCTAAGCCAAAGTCTGGCTACAAGGCTTCAAAGGACAGGCTGTCTGTCACGTTAGGGGCTGTTGACTTCAAATTGAAGCCTGTGCTCATTTACCATTCTGCAAATTCTAGGACCCTTAAGAATGATGTTAGATCTACTCTGCCTGTGCTCTATAAATGGAACAACAAAGCCTGGATGACAGCACAAATATTTTAGTCCCAATGTTAGACCTACTCCTCAGAAAAAAAAGACTCCTTTCAAAAGATTACTGTTCACTGATAATGTACCTGGTCACCCAAGAGTTCTGGGAGAGATGTTATGATATTCATATTGTTTTTATGCCTGCTGAAACAACCCATTCTTCAGTGCATGGGTCAAGGAATCACTCTGACTTTCAAGTCTTATTTAAGTAATACATTTCATAAACCTACAATTGCCATAGATAGTGATTCCTCTGATGGACCTGGAAAAAGTCAATCAAAAACCTTCTGGAAAGGAATCACCATTAGTGATTCAAGGGAGGTGGACAAAATATCAACATGAAAGGAGTTTTGAAGAACTTACATGGATGACTTAGAGGAGTTCAAGACTTCAATGGAGGAAGTAACTTCAGGTGTGATGGAAATAGCAAGAGAACTAAGATTGGAAGTGAAGTCTAAAGATGTGAGTGAACTGCTGCAATCTCATGAAACAACTTGAACAGATGAGGAATTTCTTCTCAAGGATGAGCAAAGAAAGTGATTTCTTGAAATGGAATTTACTCCCAGTGAAGGAAGTGCAGGCACTGTTCCAATGACAGCAAAGGATTTAGAATATTACATTAACTTAGTTCATAAAGCAGCTTCAGGGTTTGAGAGGACTGACTCCAATTTAGAAAGAAGTTCTACTGTGAGTAAAATGATATCAAACAACATCATATGCTACACAGAAATCTTTCATGAAAGGAAGACTCAATCGATGTGGAAACTTCATTGTTATCTCATTTTAAGAAACTGCCCCACATGAGATTTTGTAGGTTTGTCCACAGTGATGCCCCAATAAATCCCAGAATGATTTGAACAGTGAATAAAAAGTATTTGCAAAGTCCCCTTGGGGGAATGGTGAGAAAGAGGGAAAATTCAACTTCCCCATTTGGAGAAGTCCTGATATTCTCACAGCAGTAAAGACAACAAAATCAATAGGCTGAGCCCTCAATCTTGGGGTTTGTTCATATGAAACTTATCCCCGCAAAGGATAGACTAAGCCTATTTAAAATTAGGCCTAAGAGTCACCCCCAGAGAACCTCTTTTGTTGCTCAAATGTGGCCTCTCTCTCAGCCAACACAGCAAGCAACTCACTGCCCTCCTCTCCTCTCTGTATGGGACATGACTTCCAGGGGTGTGGACCTCCCTGGCAACATGGGACAGAAATCCTAGAATAAGCTGGGACTCAGCATCAAGGGACTGAGCAAACCTTCTCGACTGAAAGGGGGAAGAGAGAAATGAGACAAAGTGTCAGTGGCTGAGAGATTTCAAATAGAGTAGAGAGGTTATCCTAGAGGCTAATTTTACATTATACAGATAACCCCTTTTTAGTTTAAGGTGTATTAGAGAGGCTAGAGGGAAGTGCCTGAAACTGTAGAACTGTGTTTCAGTAGCCATGTTTCTTTAAGATGATTGTATAATTATATAGCTTTCACAAAGTAATGTGTGATTGTGAAAATCTTGTTCTGATGCTCCTTTTATCTACAGTATGGACAGATGAGTAAAAAATATGGATTAAAAATAAATAAATAATAGGGCAAACAAATGTTAAAATAAATTGGGTAGAGGGAAATACTAGTGGTAAATGAAAGGGAGGGGTAAAGGGTATGGTATGTATGAGCTTTTTCTTTTTTATTTCTTTTTCTGGAGTGATGTAAATGTTCTGAGAAATTATCATAGTGATGAATATACAACTATGTGATGATAGTGTGAGCCATTGATTGTACACAAAGTATGGAATGTTCATACATTAAGAAATTTCGTGTTGTATGTTGACTGGTTTTATTACTTAAAAAAAAAAAAGAGAAATAGCCACAGCTCCTCCAACATTCTGCAATCAGCACTCTGGTCAGGTTGCAGCCATCAGCATGGAGATAAGACTGTCCACCAGCAAAAAGATTATAACTTGCTGACAGCTCAGATGATGGTTAGCATTTTTTAGCAACAATGCATTGTTAAATTAAGGTACATACAATTATTTTTTAAAAAGATATAATGCTATTGCACACTTAACACACTATGGTATAGTGTAAACATAACTTCTGTATGCACTAGGAAATCAAAACTTCTTGTGACTTGCTTTATCGTGAAATTCACTTTACTGCAGCGGTCTGGAACCAAACCTGCAATACCTCCGACGTAAGGCTATAGTCTGATAAAGACACAGCCATTAGAATGAGTGAACACCAACTACTTTTAGTCTTTTACTCCCTCTGCTCAAGATTCAGGTTGCAAGAAGGAAACAGCCAATTGGCCTAGTCCTGCTCCTGGCTGGGAAAAGAAAACAAACTGAAAAGACCCGCCTAATTATAATAATGAGGAAGAAGAAATTCCTCAAAAGATGATGTCTGGAAGGGGAAATCAAAGCTGGATAGAAAACAACAGCATATAACCCTGCACTGGCAACTCTGTACTTGGATTGGGAAGCATTCCTGGTCCTTCCAATGAGCAAAGCACATCTGCAAAGATGCCGAATGTTCAGCCACTGGACCTTTACGTGGACTAAAAGCAACGTTGTAAGCTATGTGGTGACTACTGTTTGATCAGAAGCAGAAGATCAGGCCATCCGATTCATTAAAGTGAACCTGTTGTACAATGTGTCAAAAGCCAATATGGACTACAAGAGGTCAAATAAGCAAAGCAGAAAAATGGGAAAAATATATCCCCATAATCAAGAAAAAAAGCCAGTCATCTCATTTGGAAAGCTAATAGGCTATTATAAAAAATTTGTCCCTCATTTGTAGTGAATGAAGTTGGTCTACTTTTAATTGATTTGGAATAAAACAGACATGATGCAATTATCCAGATTGACATCAGGAAATTTAATAAACTAAATCAGGGTATGAATTATTTAAGAGTTCTGAAAAGACCCAAGCTTTTCAAACCTTTTTTTATAGTTTCAGGTGACACATCAGTTACTGATCTGGGGATAACTTTATTACAAGATCATGACAACATAAAACATTCCATAATATACCTCGTAGAAAATGACTGCCAAGGGAAACAAATTTATTTATCTTCTTTAAGGAAGGAAAGACTGGTGATTACTTGAGCCATAACTTCGTGGTTAGGAGAATACCCTGAGGATTGATCACTGAGTTTTGACACTTGGAAAAAGAACCACCACTGAGTAGCAGAGGTGGCTAGAGACGATTTCAGGACATCTAAATAAATATTCAACACTTTTCTGGTTGGTGAAGATCCTTGTGGAGGATAAAAAGTAAAACCACTGAATGCATCTCTATCCTAATAGGACATTATATTCATAAGTTTTCTTAAATTGAAATAGTTTCACTTAAGAAGTAGAAGGAAAAGATGCACAAGGAGAAGAATTCTGGAAACTTGAGACTTTTCAGGTTTCTTGCATGTTTCCCACTCTCAATGGTGGGAAGACATGCAACAGGGGAGGCATCCTTTATGAAACAGCCTCATCTTACTCTCTGGTCTCACCTTCTCTTACCAATCCCCCCTGGCACCAAAGCAACAGTCACGCCAAATGACCTGTATTACTACAAACACTCTATGACTTTGCTAGCCTCAGTACCTTTGCATATGTTGTTCTCTCTACCTGGAATGTCTTGCTTTCTCTGGCTACTCCAGCCATCTTTCAGTAGTCAACTTCATATTACCTCTCCTGGATGTTTCTTTAAACATCCCCCACCATTAGGTTAGTTACTGTGCTGGTCTGAAACAGCTGTGTACCCCAGAAAAGCCAAGTTCTTTAATACTGATTTGATATTGTTTAGGTGGGACCTTTTCATTAGGTGTGCCAATGGAGATGTGACCCACCCAATTGTGGGTGGGTCCTTTTGATTAGGTGGTTTCCATGGAGATGCCTCTCTACCCATTCAAGGTGGGTTGCTTACTGCAGTCCTTTAAGAGGGAAACATTTTGGAAAAAGTTTCAGGGCTGACACAGACACAGACATCTGGAGATGCAGAAAGAAAATGCCCAAGGAGAAGCAGTTTGAAACTAGAATCCAAAGGTCCAGCAGATGGCAGCCAGATGCCGTCCCAGTTGACAGGTGTTCATGCCATTGGCCTTTCTTGAGTCAAGGTATCTTTCTCTGTATGCCTTAGTTTGGACATTTTTATGGCCTTACAACTATAAACTTGTAATTTAATAAATTCTCTTTATAAAAGCCAACCCATTTCTAGTACATTGCATTTCTGGCACCATTAACAAACTAAACCAGATATTCTTACAATTAAAATGCCAATAAAGCTGAGCCATAATTATTCTTTACTTGACTATACTTCCATAGTCTGGATTTGTCTTTAAGACAGGGACCACAAAGAGAAGGCAATCAATCAATATTTGTTGAATAAATAAATGATGATTATTTGTCTGTTTGGTTTTTTTCATCCACTGCACTCAGAATAATTCTAAGCCCATAGTGAACTTTGAATAAATATTTGTTCCATGGATCATAGGCACTCAAAAAATATTTGCTGGATAGGTAAATTGATGGACAGATGACCAGGAGTACTACATATCAGAAATCTATAGCTCAAATATTCTAATTCTTGGCCTCAAAAACCTATCTTTCTAGCACTCTTAGACCATCATTTTCCAGTTCCTATCTTCACAGAAACACCCAGTTCCTTCATATCTCCTAGTCACCAGCTTTTAAATGTCTTGGTGGTATCAATTCCTTCCTTATTCAGTCTGAACCTATTTTTTATTACCAAAAACCTTCATTAAAAAACAAATCTAGCCCTGGGCAAATCCCATATTCTACTTTCATGACTACTATGTAATACCACACTAGGAAAACATTATTCTCCATGCAGATGGGACCCCTTAAAAATTTATGGTCTCCAGCCCCTTCCAACATGAAAAAGTTAGAATGGCCATAGTCCAAATATCCCTAAACAGCGGGACAGAAAGATCAAAGGTGATGGCGGAGTTACATATAGAGAAGGTAGGGTTTAACATATAAATATGATTGCTGAATCATTAAATTGATATTTCTTTTAGTCTCCAGTTTCTTAGAGCACCTAGAGGTAAAAACCTAAAATTGTGGAACTGTAACCCATGTCAAACTCTGAAATATGTTCTACAACTAATTGTGGTGGTGTGCTTTGAAATTTATTGCTTTTTTGTATATATGGTTTTTTTTTTCACAAAAAGAAAGAAAAAAAGTCTATTGTGGTGATAAAAGAATATTTAAGCCTCCAGCCTCCTATAATCTTGAGCAACTAGAAGGAAAAATCTGAGAGGATGGTATGGAAGCCCATGACAAACTCTGGAATCTGTCCTGTAACTATCTGTTGAAGAGTGCTCTGAAAATTACTGCTTTTTTTCTTTCTTTGCATGTTTGTTATATTATACAATAAAAAAGTAAAAAAAAAATTTATGGTCTCTAACTTTGGCTACAACTTCATGATATTGGTCAGTCCCTTTACTTGCAGTCAATTCCCTCATCCATTCCTCTCCACTCTCCAAATCATCTCCACTCACTTCAGTTCAACACTCCATCTCCCATCCCTTCATTGTTGGCAGATAATCTGCCTCCTCCTTTATCAGACGAATGAGGTGAGAAACATCAACTCAATTCCCTGGCTCCACACCAACAAATTTATTTATATCTACACCTATCCATTACTCCTTTCCTTCTGCATCAGAGGATGAGGTATCTGCCTTGCGGCCCACCTACTAATGAAGATTAATCCCTTTATTTGTGATTTTCAATTTTGCTCTATGAATTAAGCCCCCTCTTTCTCTTACATCTTCTGTTTCTCTCTTTTTACTGGCTCTTTATCTTCAGCAGATGACTATGTTCAATTTTCTCCCTTATAACCCCTCTCTTAACTCTGTAATGCCAAGCTTTGCCGGCTTTTTTCCCTCCTTCACTGACCAAGATACTTGTAACATTATTCTCTACCTCTTCATGAACCATTCACTCCTCAACACATTGCAATCAAAGCTTTAAGAAGATTCCATAACTTGGAAATACAATTGCCCTCAGGTAGTTAAATTCTAAAATCAACATATAATGAATATGTAAGGAGACAACAATTTCCAGGCCAGAATGAGACTGGATTAGAGATATAAACAAATTTAAAGAAAGAGCAAATATAGTACACTCAGAAAGGAAATTGGTCCAAAAATTAGCAACATTTAACTGAGGGACAATGAATCTTAGCCAATGGGCTTTAAGCATTTTAATTCCATAGAAATTAATACATTAGAATGGCACAGTATCACTTAAGTTCTATAATTTCCCTAGTATTGAGTCCTTCTGATTTTTAATTCAGTTTCCCATGTAGGTTTCCCTGACAGAAAAAGAATCCTATGCATTTCAATAGGGTTTAAAACTGGAAATATAGATTAGTTTCTCCTATTCAGAACTCAAAGAAATTCACTTCTCAAAGAGACCATAAACGGTGAACCTAAAAGTTCATATTCAAATGTTAAGGGCAACACATTTTTTAACAAAGGGAACTAAATCATTCATTGTAACAGAAATGAAATATTGTTACCATCAAATAGTTTTGTGAAGATGTAGAGGCTGCATCTTTCTCAAATATTAAAAGAGCCTTCTGCATCAAAAAAATTGCTTCAGATAGCTTATTCTTTTTTATTTTATTCATTACGTTTAATTCTGCAAAAGCAAA
The DNA here is from genome assembly GCA_004026745.1 of Myrmecophaga tridactyla. NCBI lineage: Eukaryota > Metazoa > Chordata > Mammalia > Pilosa > Myrmecophagidae > Myrmecophaga > Myrmecophaga tridactyla. The sequence goes on from PVIY010043230.1 coordinate 15,092, forward strand.
CAAACATTTTACCAAAAGGGAAAGATAAAAACTGACTTTAAAATTTGTTGAAAATACAGGTTACCCCAATTTTAATTACCTGTAAAACAATCAATATTTCCTGATTGTTTTAACTTCCCAGGACCTTTGGTAGAAACATTTTTGCCCACAGATGAAGTCTTCAAAACTGAAGAAGAAAAAGAAGACTGTCATTACAACTAGGTTTGAGTCCAAGAAAGGAATGATTTTATAAACTTTAAAGCACAGCTATACATTTGTAAAATTATTGCTTCTTCTACATTTGTCTTTTTTTCTATTAATGGATAAAAATTCAAACAAATCTACTATGAAGCAATTTTATTGACAAATCCTCTTTTATTTGCAAACAGTATACATGAGGACATCAGGCTTTTCAAATTATAAAAACATTTCATTTTCTACTGCATCTTAAATAAAATCACCTTACAGGTTGATAAACAGGATCTAACCTACTTTATAATTCCCGTTTCATGAAGATTTTCATTTCCCTTTTCATAAAGAATTGATGGCAAGTCCTGATACTAATTAGCTATCACAACTCTGTGCTCAGCCCTTTCTAGAAACACTGGTTCATCCATGGTCCCTGCAAGAGGCAGCTCTGGGTGCCATGAAGACCTCCACTCTCCTCTAGTGGTAAATGACAAAATCAGGGCCTCTCTTTTTCAAGAGTTTCAACCAACACAGAAATTGTTGCCACTTGATAGTGGGCAGTACAGTTGAGAAAGCCTGGTGTACAATTGGGACTGATCATCACGGGGGTTCAGTAGAGAGAGGAAGCTGGATAAGGGAGGAAAAAGATAAAGCTCTGATGCCCTGGAAAGAGAGGGAATTTAGTGGTGATATTTGATTTTACAGATCTGGTCCTCAGGAGACGTGGCAATATTTGTTTCTGCTCTGAGAGGTATGTGAGAGTGCCTATAGTAACAAATAAATACCTTTTATGGAGGCTTAGTTATTCGTGCTAATGCACCATGGGATGGTGACTGATTGATGAAAAGATGCCAAAAGACACCATTAGAGGATATAAAGTTTATTTAATGGCCAAGGATAAGGGAACTTATCTGCATAGAGATAGCAGCACAAAACAGAAAATACATCCTTCTCTCATTAGCTAGGATGTTGTAAATGCTCATTAAGTGGGAGCTCTCCTGATTATAATCATCGCAGTTAAGAAGGAGATGGCAAGAAAACTTTTAATGCCAGATACAGATGCGTCATATTTAATGACGTGGTCGTCAACAGGCGACTATTTTAAGGATCTTGAATGAGAGTGGCAAAAGCACTATTTAGGGAACGTCAGTCTGGCAGCAGCACACAGGAACGAAGAAAGACAGGGGAACAAAATGTTAAGGTCCCATAGAAAAAAAAAAACAAGAAGACCCAGAGATATTGCAGAGGAATAACAACTAATTCCATGTGAACTTAAGTCTATGATCAATATCTTTAGGTGGGCATTGATTAAAAACTCAGAGAATCAGCTGGTGTTTTGAATCAGCTGGTCTTCAAAAAGTTAAGAATCACAATTAGAGAATGAACTATTTAGTAATTCTATGAGTAAATAAGACCCTACTCCTTCACGAAAGAAGACAATACTAAATTGGAATCATGGGCTCATTTTCTAAAAGAAAACCCGACCCCAGAATACTATTCATATTTTGAAATGCTTTTCTAAACCAAATCTTCTCAGCTCACAGAATGTTCAAGGTTATTGTTCTTAAGAAACTTCACTTATGTATCAGAAAAATTTTATGAATTTTTTCAATTTATATGTGATGGCACAGGAATAGTTTAATAATTATTTGCTTTCTTCCACACACCCCAGCATTTCATGAGAAACAGTTTTTGAAGCCACTTTTGAAAGTTTTTAAATGTGCTAATTGTTTAAAATAAAATGTAAAATATTTTAAAATGCAAAAGGATGAAGGAATAAAGAAAAGGAAAATTTTATGTGAGCAGAGTGCAAATAGAAACAAGTGTTCCTAAGTGTATGTCAAATTGGTAACATAACCCACAAAAGAAATAGAATTAGTTCAAATAAATTTGAGCAAAGTTCTCTGATTGTGTGATATATTTTAAAGACAAAATGAACCACAAAGACATCCTGAATTTATTTAGTAGCTTTGTTGTTGATTGTGGCACTGGCTTAATAATTCTGAAACTACTCTGTTAATACAGAAGGACAAAGCAAATGATTGATGGCCTTGACATTGTTGCAAACCAGAGTTCTCCATATAGGAGAAAGAAAAATACTAAAATAGAATGGGTAAAGTGAGGAAGACCCATTGGTGTTTTTCTTTGAATTGGACATATCAGAAAGAACTTGTGATTAAAATATATGTATATAAAAACATATATATTTATATACACACATTCAATCACTATATATATATAAATATACGTGTAGGTATATAGATAAATGGAGGGTTGGATGGACAGATAGACAGACAAACAGAAAGACATATATTTCTTAGCTCTATCTACTGAAAGGAAGTAATTGATAACCCAAAAACAATAAGCACTACTTTCTCACTGGTTTTCTTTCTAAATACCATTCCCTACCAAAAGGAACCAGGGATTATTGGAAAGATGGTTGATTTTAGGTCTTGAGTAAAAAAAACATAAAGTAGGTATAGAACATTTTGTTGTTCAGAGACTAAGAAATAGCTCAAAGTATAATAGGGACATGTCAAAAGAACATAGGATCAGTCTGAAGGCCATCTGCTGGCAAAATATGTGACTTAGAGCATAAAAAAGAACAGTGATGATGCACTGATTTGAAGGTGTAATGTACCCCATAAAAGGCCATGTTCTGTTAGTCCATGTAGGGGCAGACCTATTGCTGGGTGGGACCTTTTGATTAGGTTGTTTCCATGAAGATGTGACCCAGCCCATTCAAGGTGAGTCTTAGTCCCCTTGCTGGGGTCCTTTATGAGATGATAAAAGACAGAAACACCAGGAGAGAGGGCTTACAGAGAAAATACTCTGGGAGAGGCAAGAAGGACCCACAGGAGCTGAGAGCCATTTTGAAACCAAAATCCAGGAGAGAAGAACCAGCAGACATCATCGTGTGCCTCCTCATGTGACAGAGGAACCCAGGATGCCAACAGCCCTTCCTCAGAAGTATCTTTTCCTTGATGCCTTAATTTGGACATTTTTGTGGCCTTAGAACTGTAAATCTGTAGATTAATAAAGCCCATGGTAACTCCCAATCCATTTCTGATATATTGCATTCCAGTAGCTTTAGCAAATGGTAACAGAATTTAAAAGACTAAATTTTAAAAAGGAATCCAATCATAGTGTTACTGAGGAAATAAAAAAGGGGGCAGATTAGGTACAGCCCTTCTTTACAAAAAAATGTCATCAAATAAATGTAATAGGAATAATTCAATTAGAAAATCATATTGTATAGCCATTGTAATAATTGATTCAGGAAGAATTATCAAGGGAAGTTAAAACCACTGGGTGGAAGACTTCTGGAGAACAGGATATTCATTCCATCTCAAATTATCACTCTACCTCACAGATCATTTTTTCATTACAAAAGGGAGAAGGTACCTTTACAATGGAGAGATCCTACCACTTTAACAAAGTGATAGCACTTTGCCTCATCGATGAGAGGACAAAATGACAACATGTGAAGTCTAAAATGATGTAATGGGATATACACAACATGAAGAATCATGAGGAATCTACCAGGAAAATCCAAATTGTCTGAACATGTCTTCAAAATTTGCATAGTCATAGAAAACAAAAAAGTAGAGGGAACAGTTACAGTTTAAAAAAGAACGTAACAACCAACACAAAAGCATGAGTGATCCTTGATTGCATCCTAGATCATTTTTAAAGAAAAACCATTTTCCCCAGAAAGGATATTTTGGAAACAATTATGACAATTTGAAAATTATCTGTATCATAAACAATATTATTGTATCATTAGTTACATTTCTTAAGGGTAATAATAGTATTATGGTTAGGTAGGAGAATGCCCTTGTTATGAGGAGATAAATGCCAAACCATCTAGGGGCAAAATACTGTAATGTCTAAAACTCACTTTTCAATATGTATATAAGATGTACATATATATTATATGTATAACACATATATACCTATACACATACATATATGTCGATGTGTAAATATATGCATGTATTTGCATTGCAAAAAAACAGTAAATCTTAATAAATGGCAAAATACTAATAACTAGCGGTTATGATAGGTGGTGTTCATTATACTATTTTTTTTAATTTTTGTAGGTTTCAAATTTTTCAAAATAAAAAATTAGAAGGAACAGTTTCCACTGTTAAATCTTCCAGTACTCTTTAACTTTCAGGGGGGAAAGTTCAATTTTTAATTATCTTTTTACACTGCATTTGATGTTATAAAGTATATTAATATAATTAACACATATAAAACACCACCCATCCCAAAAACTAGAATATAACCAGTAACTTGCATCTGCCTGTATGTGCCTCTCTTATGCCATTTCCCTATCACCTCCACAAAGCAAGCATGACCCTAAATTCTATATTATCATTCTCTATAATTTTATATAAAGAGGATATCATTAAATCTGGAAACATAGGTAAATATATACGTCATCAAGGATATCATCAATTCATGTTTCCAGACTTTATAGACCACCTGCCATTTTACCATGCTAGACTATAATTTTCTACAAATAGTTTATTTATATACAACCATGCAATTTGTTAATATATAGTTTATTGATTAGCATATGTATTAATACATATTAATCACACATAATCTATTCTATGCCTAAGGAATACCTTGATTAGTTTTGTTTATTTTTATTCTGTTTAAAATAGTACCATACTGAATGTAGTCTTCTAGAACTTACTGTAATAAAATCAAAACTATGTTTCTAGGATTCATTCATGTTGGCCATTTTTTACTGCTATGTAAGATCCCTATGTGAACATACCAGTTTACTCATCAATTCTCCTATGAATGAACACCTCAGTTATTCCCAGTTCTTTGTTATATGAACACTGTTTCAGTAAACACCCTCATGCCTGTCTTTGATGAACATGTTCAACAAATTTTCTTGCGTATGTACCTAGATGTGGCATTTCTGGGTCATAATGTCGCTCAACTTTACAAGATAATTTTATTGACCACAAGTAATTTCTCTTCAATGAAAGGTCTATTTATGTGTCTCACCTATTTTTCTATTTGGCTTCTTCTTTTATTGATGTATCGTAATTCTTTGTACTTATTTGTCAGTAAACTGACATACTAATCATATTAATTTTTTGTCAGTAATATAAACCACAAATATATTCTCCTAAATTGTGGCATGTTTTTCATTTTATTTCA
>PVIY010043231.1:0-20466 GCA_004026745.1 Myrmecophaga tridactyla
AGAACATTAATATATCATTCCATTCTACATATACAATCAGTAATTCTTAATATTATCATATAGTTGCATATTCATCATTTTTTAGAACATTTGCATCGATTTAGAGAAAGAAATAAAAAGACATCAGAAAAAGAAATAAAACAATAATAGAGAAAAAAAGATTATACATACCATACCCCTTACCCCTTGCTTTCATTTAAAACAGCAAAACTTTATCTTATACTTCCATAGCCCAGAAGTTTGAAATGGTTTTCATCGGGTTAAAATCAAGGTGTTGGCAGGGCTGTGTTCCTTTCTGAAGGCTAATAAGAGAATCTGTTTCCTCACCCTTTCCAATTTCTAGAAGATGCCCACATTCTTTGGCTTGTGGCCCCTTTCTCCATCTTCAAGGTCATCAGCAATTGGTTTTTCTCATATTGCATCACAATACCTTCTGCTCCTCTCATCCACATTTAAAGATCCTTGTGATTGTATTGGATCCTCCCAGATAATCCTGGATAATCTCCCTGTTTTATGGTTAGAAGAGTAGAAGCATTAATTCTACCTACTACATCAATTCTCCTTAGTCATGTAACATAACATATTCACAGATTCCAAGAATCAGGATGTGGTGGCCCATTATTCTGCCTTCAATATTGTTTTAGTTTCTTTGTACACTCAAGCAAATACCATGCAATGGGTTGGCTTAAACAATGGGAATTTATTGGCTCACAGTTTTGAGGCTGGGAGAAGTTCAATTCAAAGTAATGTTTTCTTCCCAAAGTCTGGCATTCTGTGGCTGGCTGTCAGTGATTCTTGGTCCTGGGTTCTTTTGCCACATGGCAGTGCATGTGGCGGCCTCTCTCTTCTTTTCTGGGTTCCCTTTACCTTCAACTTCTTGCTTTCTATGGCTTTTTCTCTGTTTAAATTACATTCTGCTTTTAAAGGACTTCAGAGATAGGGTTAAGACTGATTCTGATTGAGCTGGGCCACACCTTAGCTGAAGTAACCTCATCAAAAGGTCCTACTCACAATAGGTTTATACCCGCAGGAATGGATTACATTTAAGAACGTGTTTTTTCTTGGGTACATAGCTTCAAACCACAACAAGTACTCTTAACTATTACTCTCCACTGACAAGACTTAGAATTAACCTCAAGGTGGAAGACAAGAATATTAATGTGTGTGTGTGCACACATTTTATGTTTATGCTGGAAAAAAGTTGGCCTAGGACATAGGTCAGCATACTTTTTCAGTGAAAGAACAGATAGTAAATATTTAAGACTTTTTGGGCCACATACAGTCTCTGTTGCATATTCTTCTGTGTTTTTTTTTCAATTCTTTAAAAATGCAAAAGTTCTCAGTCTGTACAAAACAGACTGGATTTGACCTATGAGTGATAATTTGATGACCCCTGGTCTAAAAACTTCTTATAATGATGTTCACTAACAATGTATATATGTTTTGATGCTTGTCCCTTAATGTAGCACAGAGCCACAGTTATTGCATTTCAGTGTGTTTAATTCTGGTTATCCAGAACAGGGGGTTGACTGGTGGGGCTAAAGGCTCATTTGAGATAGTTAAGGTCAAAATGACAGAAATAAAAAAGGGCTCATTTGCCAGGTATTCTCTTTTTGTAACACCAGCCATCCTATAGAAACCTCTAATTTGTTTCTTCTTTATCCTTCCTATTGTATAACTGGGGTGTGAAGGTACAAGAGGGGTGGAGCCATCCTCTAAGCATTGTGGCTTTCTCCATTCCCTCCTTTCCCTCCTCCAATTGCCCTCAAGCTACAGCAGCCATTTTTCCTTTTTACTTACCTCCATGCTTGAAGTAATAACCGTGTATCATTGGTTTCTGGTAAATCTGGCCCATAGAAGGTGGAGACAGAGCCAATGACCAACCAATCAACCTGGGACCACTGTAATTCTTTTGAGGCAGACAGGAAAATAAGAATGAAAAGGCTAAGTGGGCATCATTTTAGACAATATGACCATAGTTTTCAGACTTCGTATCTGGAAATGTAATCCCATATGGTATTTTGTCTCATTTGTGAATTTGTTTATATGCAAAGCATTTAAAAGGCATAAGATTGCATTTATTTTATATTTAATAAACTGCCTTTATTAAAATGTATGAAAAAATAAAAACAAAGTGTTTGAAACCTCAGCGTAGGGAATTGGGAAGGGCCAGGGACCCATTATGGTTAATGGATAATGATTAAATGTATTTATATGATATAGCAGAATCAGTTCTTCCTGAGAATGGGATAGAGGCTGCTTTCCTATCAATTTTCTATTAGCCCTGTGTATATTTTTAGCAGACAAAAATGTAATGTGTTTGGTTTTGGTTTTCTTTGCAAATGTGGTCAATGAGGAGGAGAACATTTATTTTGAAGGCAGGAAGGCTGCGTAAGAGGCTAGAGAGCCAGAGATGAGTTTTTTTTTTTATGTCATCAAGTAAATCTGTTCACCCCAAAAGTGATGGTGAATATCAGCCATCAGCAAAGTGTCAGAAGGAATAAGGACATTTATTTGGAGACATCTTAGACAATGTATATCAGAGTCTCAGAACTGATTGTCAATCTCATGTCCATCATATGAACTAATGTAGGAGCTTGTGTGGAGGCAGGGTTGCAATTGGTTTAAGCCCAAAAGAGGTGCTTTAGTTTGTTAAAGCTGCTGGAATGCAATATACCAGTAATGGAACAGCTTTTAAAAAGGGAATTTATTGAGTTGCAAGTTTACAGTTCTAAGGTCATGAAAAAGTCTAAATTAAGGCACCAACAAGAGGTTACCATCACTCAAGAAAGCTGATGCCATCTGGAACACCTCTGTCAGCTGGGAAGACATGTGGCTGGCGTCTGCTGGGGTCTCTGGCTTCTGCACATCTCTCTCAATGGGGAAGGCACATGGTGACATCTGCTAGCTTTCTCTCCTAATTTCATAAGGCTTGCCAGGGGCGTTTTCTTTTTGCATCTCCAAAGATCTCAGTCTGTGTGGACTCTGTGAGCACTAAAACTTTTCCTCAATGGATCCCTCTTAAAGGACTCCAGTAAGCATCCCCATTTTGAATGGATGGAGACACATCTCCATGGAAACCACCTAATCAAAAGTACCCACAACCGGGTGGGTCACATCTCCATGGGAACAATAAAAAAGATCCAACTCAGCAATAATGAATGAGATTAAACAACATGTCTTTTCTGGGGTACATGACAGTTTCAAACTGGCACATTCTACCCTCTGTACCCCCAAAAGACATGTTCTTTCCATATATAAAATATATTCATTCCATAACAGTATCAGAAAGCATTAAACCATTGTAGTAACAATATAAAGTCAGACACAGTATAAAAATCTCACCAAAGTTAACTACAGGCATGGTCTGTCTTAAGGCAAATTGTCCTCTGGCTGTGGATCTCTAAAACTCAGAACAAGTTGTCTGTTGCTGATATAGAAAGAAGGGACACTCATAGGATACAAATTCCCATTTCCATAGGGAGAAAGTAGAAGGAACACAGGGGTCACCGGGCCCAAACCATTCTGAAAACCCTCAGGGCACACTCCATTAGACTTCAAAGTGTGAAAGTCATTTATCCTCCGGGCTTTAGAAAGGGGCAGTCCCACCCTTTCCAAGGGCCTATGCAGTGGCCCAGCTCTCTCCAAATGCGACCTTGGGGACATTGAAGGACCACTTTTTTCTTGCCCCCACCCTCTCCAAGCATTGGATTACCACCCAGGCTCTCTGCCATCTCTGGGGCACACACACAGCTCCTCCAGAACAATGAAGTGGCAGCCAGGCTTTCCCCAATCCCCAAGGAATTGCTCCACCCTCTCCAAGGCCTGAGGTAGCACAACTCTTCCTGCACATTGACGTGGAAGGCCCACCCTCTGGGACAAACTCACGCCCTCCAAGTATGTGGGTGGGTCTCCGCTCCTAGCCAGAGGTTTCTTGGCTTCAGACCTTAACTTCCATAGTTCTGCCTTTGACGTTATTTTTCCTTCAATTTTTCCCTTTTCTGTCCCTTTTAGTTCAGAATGGCAGTGGGCCCATTTATATAGATCCCACAATAGTCTTCTTGTTTTTCTATGTAGTAGGCAGGGATCATAACCATCACACAATAGGGCTTTCTACAAATCTGTCATGGATAACTCCATCTCCAATTCTGGCTTTGTTTGAAATGGCTGACAACTTCCATGTTTGGTTAAATCCTCACATTTTTGTGGAGTTTCCCTTTCTGGAAGGCCAGAGTTTTCCAGATCACCAATTTCTGGTTTCTTTGTAGGCAAGAGTTCAGTTTTCAACTTATCTCTTTCCTGTCACATTTCACTATAAGTGCAAGAAGAAACCAGGCTACACTTTCCATATTTAATTTGAAATCTTTTTAGTTTAGTATCTCACCTATGGCTTTTAAAATGTCTTCCATCCAAAACCAATTTTGCCAGATTATTTGCAATTTTAAAACAAGGGTCACCTTCCTTCCATTTTGCAATGACACATTCCTCATTTCTGTCTAAAGCCTCACTGGAGGTAACATTAGAGTCCACATTTCTACCAACAGTCTCTTCAAAGCATTCTAGACCTTCTCTGTCAAGAGAATTGTGACAATTTAAAAAGCTGCTGGGAGGGCACATGGCAACATCTGCTAGCTTTCTCTCTCCTCATTTCATAAGGCTTCCCTGGGGGGCATTTTCCTTCTGCATCTCCAAAGATCTCTGGCTCTGTGGCTCTATTAGGACTGAGGCTTTTTCCAGAATGGTTCCCTCTTAAAGGACTCCAGTAAGCAAACCCACTTTGAATGGGTGAAGATACATCTCCATGTAAACCATCTAATAAAAAATTACTACCCACGACTGGGTGGGTCACATCTCTATGGAAACAAAAAAAATGATCCCACCCAGCAATAGTGAATGAGGATTAAAGAACATGGCTTTTCTGGTGTACACAACAGTTTCAAACCAGCACAGGAGGTGATTTCAGAAATTCACTTCTGCTTATTTGGTTATGAGTCACAGTAATTACACCTGAAATCATTGCTAGCTGAAGTGTCCCTCACCACCCCGTCCTCTGAGAGTGTCTTCTGTTCTCAGCACTTACTTCCATGCCTTTGGAGAATTATTCACCATTTGGCAGTTTCCACATTTCTCAAGAGGTAGCCTGAGATTTTCACTTCTTTCCTCTTCTCTGTGATGCACATGCTTTTCTTAATTTATGACTTCTGATTTCATCCCAGGGCATAAATGACTCATGGATGATCTTGTGCCCTTCAGTGGATTTTTAACCTTTCTTTGCTTAATATATTTATGATAAGGGTTACAGAAGCTCGTTCAAAAGCAGCAGGGGACCTAATCATTTCTTGGAGTGAATGATTCTTTCTTGTTTTCTAATTTAAGGAAGTTTAAGACAAGTCAGTAGTAAAAGTGGTCCTGGAGAACAGAGTACGCTGAAGTTTGGTGGCAGGATTACTTGGCACCCAGAAGAGCTGAAATGATTTAATGGTGCACAGATAATATTAATAGGCAGGGTCCAAAAGATAAGTTGACAGTATGTAAGCATGCTTCCATCCTGTAGAGAAGAGGAGATACCACCCAGCTGTCGCACTGAAATATGCCTCTTGGTAATGACAGCAGAATGTTGGGATATTTCAATGCTTTGTGTGAGGACATCTTATGCCTTTCTTTTTGATTTAGTGATTGGTGATGGAAGCTGAGTTAAAAGCAATAAAAAAGGATCAAGAAATGAGAAGAAATCCCAGTCAAATGTACCTTTAGTGCAGACACACAGAATTGTGTCGCTATTTCCCAAATACAGTTAAAGTCTATAAGCCACCAAAATGAAAATATTGTTTATATTTTTTCTAAAACTTGTTTTTGCTGTGTATATGTCTGCATAGTTGATAAAGGGCTAATCCGTTTTGAAAATTTATTTTTAAATGACTGCGTACCCAGTAAATATAACAAAGTATATCTCTATTTATTATCTATGAAAATATTTTATCATGTATTTGTTAAGAGAAAAAAGGTTATCAAATGGGATATATATTGTGATTCCACTTTGTAAAAAGCATACCTTTATGTAAAAGTTTGGACGTTATATCTCAAAATATTAACAGTACTTTTCAATGAATGATGGGATTACAGGAAGTTTTGTTTTATTTTCTATGTTTTTTTTTAAATAATGGAGATGTCTTATTTGCATGAAAAAATTATTAAATTAAAAATAAAATTCTTGGTGATTTCAGTCTGCCTGTTAATGTTCCATAAATCTGAGGTTACTTTACCATTGTTACCTGAAGCACCGAATCTTTGGACATAACTGTACTGAGGCTTTGTAACTCAGACTCACTATTTCTAGTGATGCTGCCTCCTTCAACAAATTGGTGGCTAAAGTGACTGAATAATAGAAAACTTTTTAGCGTACTTATTCAAGTATTTATTATTCTTGGGACAAACTAACTCATATTCAATAGGAAGAAAAAGTTGGTTTGGGAATTATTCCAAGTGAAGACCTTCTCTCTCTTTCTGGCTGCATATGACTGAGTTCTGACTTCTTCACCTTCAAAAGATCTAGAGAATTCAAGTTCATAGAAAAGAGAGGTTTTTTTTTGTCATAGAGCTGTTTTCATTTATATACATATGTTTATTTATTTTTATGTAGGATGATCAGCTCAGAAATGTGGAAGCGATTGCCTGTTTAAAGGCATTCATACCTCTTGAAATTTTCTAATTGCTTACTTGAGCAGCTACTCTATAAAGCAAGAAGCTTATTACCTTCCACTTGAGATCCCCTCATGCCACTCCCCAAACTCCAGTTCAGTCCAGTCGGAATGGCCCTTTACGGAGAGCAAAGCCAAGGGCACTGGAGGAGGGTGGGACCTTCATGGCCAGAATCTCTTGAACCTATGAGGTGTCACTGAAGTCATTCCTGAGGTTTGCAGTGCCTTGGCCCTGCATAGGGCACAGTGTGTGCAAGCTTGGACTCCAGATGACAGTTCCCTTAGTGTCCACTCTCAGCATGGCCATTGCTCCTCAAAGCACAAGACATGGTCATGTGCTTTTCCCAACCAGGCCTCTCTGCCCCAAATTCATTTTTGTCTTGAGCCGGAGTCACGAGCCTAGACTCTCCCTATTCTCATGAAAATTTTATTTCAGGGCAATTTTTTTGTCCTTCCATACCGTCATGTCTTGGTCAGTTCCTCCCTAGTCTTTGCCAACAAATATCCCTAGCTTTGAATCTCAGGGAGCAGGGACATCATATTGGTGCTTGTCATCCTCCTCTTCCCATGGATCTGGGATCTTCATGTGAAAGACTCCAGTTCCTCCCAGAGACTGTGCCTGCCACTGGGCGAGGGGAGTCACAGCCTAGATATATAGATGCTTGACAGGAACCCAAAAGGTGGTCCACGTCCTTCCCCACCTCCCATAGTGGGATCACCTTCCCTCTACATAGCTAAGGTTGCCTACGCACGTGAGTTCTTTATGGCCAGGACCGACTCTGGTCTTGCCTTCTAGCAGATTTCATCATGTAATCTATCATGTGATAAGTGCTGTCCTACATTTAGATAGCAATTCTCTTTGCGGGGAATGCAGTCTATACAACGTTTTAGGTATCAAGGGAGTAGAGTTAACTGTTAAGAAATCATACCTCCTTGAGGAAGTGCTAAACTGCAAGCTGGGAGTTCTTTTCAGTGAGTATTTTAGGCTTTTTTTTTGTGGCAACTTTATAAACAAACAAGTGTCCATGTTCCTGAAACACCTCCAGGGCAGCAATACAGAGAGAAGTCACCATGACACCATTTCCTGTTGTATATGAGTTTAAAATGCATTGCAATGTATCTTCATTTGGAGGAACACATAAGGGAATTGATAAAATTTATTAGACTGATCTATTTTGAGAGACTATTGCATGTTCCTTATGAATAACTTAAGATCCACATGAAGAATTATTAGCTCTGTTTAGATCAAGACATAATAAAGGAACCTCTTTCCAATTAGGAACTTTTCCTGTTTTCTCTGCCTATCATATCAGGTTCTCCAAGCATGATTATTCCCTGAACACCTTCAAGAGGGACAGATCCTGTTGTTCTGCTCATCACCAGTCAGAAGTAACTTGACATTTTCATTACTAATAGATTCCTTGCAAAGGATATTGACACTTTAGTTGTTTTTTAACCAAAACAACAAGTAATGAGTATCTGTTTGTTGAAACCCACCCACACAGTTCTTGCTCTTAAACAAATCAGGCTGTTGAGACAAGATACAACCATGTGGATAGTAAAACAATAGTAGACAATTTAAGTAAATATATCAACAGAGACATAATCCTGAGGTATTTGTTAATTACCAGACAAACTCTAGGTGTTAATTGCTGTAGTTGGTGAGAGGATGGGAAGAACAAGTACAAAATGGACTTTATATTGCTCCGGAAGCCTGTTTTGTCTTTCCTCAATCTCTTTTGTTTAGCACATACATCATGAAAAATTTTCATATGATTATGCCTCTTCCCTCTTCCCGATTTCCTATGTGCACCCTGCATGCCAGACAAATGGGTTCATTCTTAATCCCCTAAATACAATTGGTATGTCTCCCTCTTGCTTCCACACACTCTCCCCTCTGCTAATTTCTCAATTTCTCTTTGTAAAACTTATTAGCTATTCTGGGGGGTTTACTTAGAGCTCCTTGTGTCCTCTGATTTTTTTCCCCCTTGACACAGGGGTGGATGGCCAGCGTTGGACAGAACTGGGTTCAAATCCTTGCTGTGCTGGCTTCTGACTGCACAACAAATTTCTTAATATCTTAGAGAAACAATTTCCCCATCATTAGAATGGGGAGATCTATGATTAATTTTTAATATAATAAGGATTATGGATGTGTACAATAGGCACATATGTAAAACAGGGCATGGATTTATTTTTGTTGTTTTCACTGGAGTATGTTCACATCTACAATTTTATCTGGCACATACTGCCTTCAAACAGAAGCTTTGTTATATTTTAGCCACAGTTTCTTATTGATACAATTATATTATTCTGATATAAACTGCTTTGCCATTAGAAGAGCTAGAAGTCTCCAGGACAGATTGATTTTTTATTGTTTTGTTTTCTATTTTGCTTTTACATTTTAGAATTCCTTTAACTTTACACATGGTAAAATTGGTGTTCAGTTCTATGAGTTCATACACATGCATAGATTCTTGTTCAATAACTGTTTGATGAATGAATGAATGAATGAGGCAGTCAATATAGTACCTGGCACGAAGTCAGTTCAGAAGATACATGTATTACTACTGTGGCTGCTGCTGTAGCTGCTCTTCCTGAGCACCTGTCTCAGTAAATCAGTGCTGCCCTGAGACCTGGCAGAGGGATCTGTGCCCTGGGCCCCGAGCTTTAGACTTGCTCTTGACAGTCAGTATTAACATCAGGTAGGCATCAGGCATCGTTAGAATTGAAAATTGTGGGGCCCAACCCTAGACTCTCTGAAGAATCATCCCTGGGGGTGCACCCAGGAATGTGGAGTGAAGGCACTGTCACGTGGTGCTGATGCACCTCAAAAGCACTGCTTTAGAGCACCCTGCTCTGTCCTCTTGATGGGGGGCCCCCTGATCTTGAACATGCTTCATACCTAGGCTCTGGAACTCTACCCCAAGTCTGCTCCTTGTGGAGGCCTCTTGCCCAGGTCTACCAAAGGACAGCCGTTTGCAGGGACTGTGGATGGAGCTTGGACATGTGGGACATGTGTGCCAGGGCCTCGCCAGATGGCATGGAATTGGGGGTAGGGAGAGAAGGGCAGTGAGCCACAGGCTGGCATCTGGCTTTCTCTGTTCTGCCAGTACTAAATTTGAACTTACCTTTTAGGTCCTTTGGAAGATGATATTTGTTAAGATAGCAGGAGAAAACATATTTCATTTAACCATGTGCTAATTTGATTTATACTATTTAGACTTTCAGTATATGGGCCTCCTGGTTGTACCCTTGGCCTAGGCTAGTAAATAGGAGGGCTGAGTCTGCCCTGAATTTTTAACATCCATTTCCCTTTGGTGTCCTCCACTGGACTGGGAACTCTTTGGGGGCAGGGAGTAGCTCTTATTTGGCACTGTAACTCTATTGCCTAGTACCATGCTTGGCAGGAATCACTTAGTGAATGTTTGCTGAAAGGTGAATGAATGAATGAGTGCCTTGAGGTTAGGATTATCAAGGAAAACTTTGTTGGCGAGAAGCTGGGCCTATGTGATTTGTTGTTTAAGCAGTTTCAGTGAGACCATCGCTGACAGATGGAGTGTGTCAAGCAGGCAATACTCTCTTCCATCATAACATAAATTTTTGGAATTAGGGAAAATTAAGGGGTCTAGCATTGACATGATGTCATCTGGTGGAACTGATTCCTCAGACCAAACAAAACTAAATGGGCTTTAAAGTCCATGCAAGGTGGGAAAAGAGAACCCAACATTGTAGATAATTAGAAATAATGAAAACAGCTGTCAAACTGGTCTGAAACCTTGGTTTCCTGCAATTAAGTATTCAATACAAACTAATTAAATTAGCAGTTCCCAGGTGTTGGTTTTATAGACAGTATAAATTATGCATTGAAGCACGAAGCTCTGTCCATACCAAGGCCTGATTTTGGTCGTTCTTCTTGTTTTATGGTTTTATATGGGGCATTTGTTTCAGGTTTTATTATGCCAGATATATCATAAGGTAGCAGCATAATTGAACAATTGCATATCGATGCTGGATATTTAAATAGCTTTCTATTTTGATCCTTTTTTCTCTCTCTTTGAAACTCTTCTTTTACTAGCAAAAGTCGGAGCCCACCGGCATTCTCAGATATTTCTGGCTCCGTATATATCAGAGAAAGCTGGAAACCAAAAGGTTTATAAATATGAGATGTATTATTAATGCTTGTTGCTGTGAAATGTTCAAAATAAATAGGAGCTGATTGCATCCACTGCCATTTCTCAGTCAATTTTGACGGCGGGGGAAGAGCATAGATTTCCAAGCGGAGTGAAAATAGGTTGTTTGCGTTTCTGTCTTCTTGTCAGTGTAGGCCTGTGGCTTCATCTTTATCCCTTCCTAGTGGTGGCATAATGCATTTCTTTGCACTACTGTCCAGTTGTGCATTTTCAAAGGGGCATCTTATGCTTGGCCTGTTCCTGAGGGGTCACTGAATTTTTTCTCCTATACACATTTTACCTGATTCTCTTAGCAAACTGATAGCTTGTAAGATTCGATCAACCAATCAATATTCACTAATAATCTACTTTGTGTGCCAGAACCTGCGCCAGGCTCTGGGGAAGCCACAAAGCAGAATGAAGCCTGTCCTTGTCCATGGAGAACTAAGAGTTCAATTTAGTTAGGACACATATGGAAAAACACATCTAATCATGTAAATTGTTGAGTTCCAACTGTACTGACCAAGGTAGGCGATTATTTCTGGAAGGAATAGCTTCCAGCTGGGGGAATAAGAACTTGTCCATGGGAATTCAAATTCCAAATCACTCCATCTCTTTGAGCAGTGTTTTTTGAACTGTATTGCTATTGAATTATAGTAAGAAACGTACTTTATATCACAACCCATACACATATATGGTGAGAATCACTGAAACTGAAGTTTCACCATACAGTACTTAACCCTAAGTGCTCTACATTATGTTATTTTCTCTCCCTTTCTCTCCTCTCCCTTCCTCACTCCTCTTTTGTCCTCTATTCTACATCTTGTGACAAACAACGCTGATTGTGGTTTCAAGAAATCGTTAAATGACACATGTTGGATTACATTCACAGCCTGAAAAACACTGCCTTAGAGTCCTGATTTAAAATCCTGCAAGAGGGGTGCAAGGGCAGTTCAGTGGTAGAATTCTTGCCTGCCGTGTGGGAGACCCGGGTTCGATTCCTGGCCCATGCATTTCCCAAACAAACAAACAAGCAAAAAAACCAAACAAAAGTTCAACAAATCATGCTGCAATAAGGGGATACTCACATGGAAAAAGAATGAAATGTGACCCCCCCACCATACAGCATACCAAAAAAAAAAAAAAAAATCCTGCAGTTCCCCACCCTGCCTTGTGCAAGCTCCCCTCTCTACACTTTTTCAAACCTTCCTATAAGAGGGAGGTTATGAAGTTGTAATGATCTCTGCTGTAGAATAGTTAGGGGTAGCGCTTGTTGTCTGTGTGGGACAGATGCTTCTTCCACTGCTATCTAAGAACTCACGTTCCCCCTTTCCCATCCCATCTCCACCGTTGGAGGTTGGTGGCAGCTTACATGGAATACATAGAAAAGGGTGAGCTGACCCAAATCCAGTTAGTTGTCTCATGGCTTTTTGATTGGGTTCCAGATTCTTATTCAGGGAGAAGTAGTAGGGGGTGTGGAGAGATGGATTTGGGAAGTGGGAGGAGGATTTTAATATTTCCTTGCCCTTGAGTGATTTGGCCTCATAGAACATTAAGGTGATCATTCCTAGAATCGCTTGAAATTTAATATTAAGGATATCTTTTTCTGGACAATTTTATCCAATGGTAGCTGCTCCTTAGGATATGGTAGAACCTTCCTAATGTTAAAGGACATTAAATGTTATCATTTGTTCATTCGCTTAACAAACATTCATAGAGGATATTGGTCTTGTTTGTCAGAGCTGCTGTGACAAATATCACATACTGGGTTGGCTTAAACAACAAGCATTTACTGTCTCATAGTGTGAAGGCTAGCAATCCAAAATCAAGACATCAGGAGAGCCATGCTTTCTCTCTTGAGAACCTTAGAGTCTGGGAGTAGAGGCAGACATGTAAAATCATTCCCATATGAGCATTAAAGATGCAGCCCCCAGCTTCCTGTGGAGGTCAGGACAGTTTTTTTAAGGAGGTAATAATAGAAAGGAGGAACAGTGTGTCAGGCAAAAAGGTCGGGTTTTCCAGGGATTGGGAAGAGAATGCGCAAATAATCAAAGATATTAAAGCACCTGGAGATCTAATACTGGTGAGAGTGAGGGAGAGGGGAGAGATGAGGCTAGATAAACTTGTGGAAGGGTAATGGTAGAGGAGGAGCTTTTATATCATGCTAAGGAGTTGGATGGAGGAGGAGTGCTACAGGGGAAGTCAAGGACACACAGTGGCCACTGCCCAGCCCTTGCCTACCCACCTCTTGTTTGTTCATGTTCAGGTGTTTATGTTTCTACTCTTGTTTGTTTAATGCAGGCATTTGTTATGTTTCCATTTGTGCCTGTTTGCAAGCTTTTTTGACCACAGGCTGCTGGGCAAGATGTTGAATCTTAACCAGTCCCAGCTGCTTGTCAGGGCACAAAAATTGCTCATTGGTTGGGAACAAAGAGTGCGCCGCCCCTTGGAGTGTATAAAAGCTCAGCGCTCAGTTGGTGCAGGTGTTCCTCCTCTCCAACGTGCGGAGAGGTGCGTGGACTTGCCATCCACTGACCCTCGCTTAGGCAGTTGGCTTCCCCGGATGACCGGTAGGGTCCTAACCCCTGGCTCTTTTAGACCTGTTGTACTGTACAGGTAATAACGTGATTATTTGCTGGGAATCTCTCATAGTGCCAGAGCCTCTTTTCCCCTGATGCATTGTATAACAATTTGTTCCACAGATACATTTGTGAATTAGTAGAACAGCAATATGATTAGAGTCACATTTTGGAAGGAATGATTACTCTGAAAAACAGTGTATTTCTAAGGATTTTAATTGTTGTGGCACCCGAAGGCTTCATATACAGATGGACACTTTTGGAGTGGGGGAAGAGGAAGGTGGAGTTAGACCGATGTTTCTCAAACTTGAGTATGCATCAGCATCACCTGGAGGGCTTGTTAATGCAGATTTCTGGGGGCTTACCCCAGAGTTCCTGGATCAGTAGGTTTGGGGAAAGGCCTTAGAATTTTCATTTCTAAGAAGCTCCCAATTTATGCTGAGGTTTCTGGTTTGGGGACCATACTTCACTTATTAAAAAGGAATAAAAATGGTTCCCAAAGATGTCTACATCCTAATCCCTGGAATCAGTGAAAATGTAATGCTAGAGGACTAAGGGGAAAGAAGATGGCAGGTGGAATTAATGTTGCTAATCAACTGACCTTAAAATGGAGGCGATGTCTGCTTATTCAGGTGGGTGTAATGTAATCACAAGTGTTCTTGAAACTGGAAGAGGGAGGAGGAAGAGGAGTCAGTGGAGATGTGACTACTGAAGAGTTGGTCAGAGGTGCGACACTGTTGATTTTGATGGAAGAAGGGAATCATAAGCTAAGGATTGTGGGCATTGTCTAGAAATTGGAAAAGCCAAGAAACGGGTTCTCCCTAGTGCCTCCAGAAAGCAACACAGCCCTGCTGATGCTGATTTTAGCCTGGTAAGACATGTATCAGACCTACAGATATGTTTAAAAAAAAAAAAAAGCCACAGAGTTTGTGGTTACTTGTTATAGCAGCAGTAGAAAACTAATACAAATGCTTAAGTCCAGGGACTATATAGGTACTAGGGGCCCAATCATGAAAACAGACTTGGCCCATGACTACCAGCTTTCCTATTTTTTGCCCCCATTTCCAACTCAGGAACAAGAAAAAAAAGCCAAATAGGCTTCCAAACCAATCAGTCAGATGTGGCTTCTAGTTAGCCCTCCTCCAGCTTCCCCATGCCAACAGCTTTCAATCAGAACATACCTAGACCCCCCTTTTAAATTTTATTTATTTTACTGTAAACTGTTCCACTCCCCTACCTGCCTTTGGGTCTCTGCCAAATATAATTGATGGTGGCCATCTCCCTTACTATAGCAAGCTCTGAATAAATAGTCTCTGTCGTCATTCAGGTGGTCTTCCTTTACTTCCACAAGAGTTAGTGTTCTACTCTTTTCTTATTCAGTGGTTATTGTAATGCAGTGGTTCCCAACAGGGTGTGAATTTTTGTCCCCTCTCCCCTGGGTAAGCTGGGAATGTCTGGAGACACTTCTGGTTGTGAAAACTGTGTGGGTGGGGGGAGGGGTTTGGTGTTACTGGCATCTAGCTAAACGTCCTACAAAGCACAGAACTGCCTTAATAGCAAGGAATTATCTGGACCAAAATGCCAGTAGGACTGACATTGAAGCCTGCTCTAATGAAGGAAATTTCTGACCCCCATGCAGTAGGGAGGTATGTGAGGAGGGGTGTTTTCATGTGGATGAGACAGTATGACTAAAATAAGGCAGACGCCTGCGATTCTATACCTACTCTGACAGTATTCAGTCTTGCAGCCAAGAGAGTTCTTGCTTCTGCTACCAAGAATATAGCCTTCCTTTCTCTGAAGGGGCAGGAAAGTCTAGTATTTCATTTTGGGCCTCTGCCTAGTAACTCCTAGAGGCTTTATAGCCTATGCAAGAATGTGCTAATATATTTGCATCTACTTATCGTTACACATAAGAGATGACTACAGCATGAAATTTCCTTGCATGAATTGTAGAAATGTTCTCTACTTCATAGCTGTATCATACACCCAGGAACATACATCTGTTTCTGGCTAATTATATTTGCAAAACTAATTCCAAGTCTCCTTCCACCCATGCCCCAGTCAAATGCGGTTGCTTGGTTTGTGCTTTACGTATCTGAGATGTCCTCATCTCTGAATCTTCAGAGCTGATTTGGAATGCATGCTATCTAAGGCTCCACAATCCTCATGCATTTAAAACAGAGCTGTAGTTTGAGATTTCTTCCACAGATGGACCTCTAGTGTTCCCACTGACAAGCTCAGGGAGAAAGAGGTGAGGTAAGGCTTTAGCTGAGGAGAGAAGCATTCTCATTTCTTTGCTCTGACATTTTGCAAGCTCACAGGCCGATTAATCTCATTTAAAAAGGTGAGAATGCTGCCATGGTCAGGAGGTGTGTTTATACTACCACATAGAGTGGATTGTAGGGTATTTTGAATCTTTAATTACCTTGTTTCATTTTCTAGTTGGGAAAGGCCTTAAAATCTCTTTATTGATTATGCAGTTTTCTGCCAGTGTTGAGATTGAGGTACTAATTGAAACAGCTACCTCTTTGACAAGAAATCAGATCACCTGTGGAGCTCTGGTTCTTAGCACAACTTGATTAAAAGTTCCATGGAGATCACTGTAGTCACCTGCTATCAATAGATATGCTTATACCTCAGAAGCCACTAATTTACCACCAGGACCTAACCCAGAAGGAGTTTTATCTGTAACATACACAGCTATGCCTGCAAGGATTCAAAATATTTCCAGAAGCACTCAATTCTAGCATTTTCTTTTCCTACAGCACCATGGAAATATTTAGTGTTGTTGCTAAAACAGGTGACTTTGCCTTGCACAGTAGTTTCCTGGGAGGTTTCAGGAAAATTATAAATGCCCAGCTTCATTTAAAGAACCTGCTAATTTCTTCGAAGTAACAAGTAACACCGTGGCTAATTCAAAGAGCCCTCTTCTGGCATGTTTTCCAACTCCTAGTCATTGAAAGATGCGTGAAGCTGTAGAAAGAGAAGGTGCAATGTAGCTTTTGAACTAATCAGATTGGAATCTCTTATTTCAGAGTAGGAATAACAATGAAATCCAGGCAGAATTGCTCTCCTGCATCTTATGATGGCTGTGAAAATGTGTGCAGTAGTTTCTCTTTTATTTACTATAAAAGCACTATGCTTAGGGGAATTTGGAATCTTATTTAAAATGAGTACATGGAAACAATAGATGTGTCTGCCTTTTATAAGGGACAGTCTAGCTAGTGTGTTTTCCTGAGTCTCATTTATACATTGCTGTTATGATTTAAGCCACAGATTAAATATTAATATTCATTATAAGATGTGCCCATTTATAAGGTATGTATAAATGAAGCTGACACTGGGTTTTTTCATATAGCTCACCACTGTTAGTGGGTGTTCCTGTGAAAAACCACTTTATATCTTATTATTTTTATCTTTAAGGACAAACGTAGTGTTCCAGCAATGCTTTCCCTAAGGCACATCTCAGAAACAGAGTGCCTTTCAATGTGTGTGGAAACTAACCTCACCAGCAGCAGGAATTCTGATGTCCATTTGCGGACAGGTTCTCGAGCTGCTTTGTGACAGGTTTGGGGTGGCCATTCTGAACCACCTGGAGTCTCTGTTATCTCAGTACACATGCAAATAACAATTAGAACTGCCTGGAGTCTAGGTGAATGAAAATCCAGCTCTTCAGTATAAAGTTTCTCTATTTTTAACTATGTCCTGTATTCAAAACCATCATATGTTTTAAATAGTACTGAAAAGTTGTCAATGCAATCCTTGGGGGGATTTTTTTTTTCATAAATATGATTGCTACTGCTATAAGCTGAGACAGAAGGAAAGAATTCTGGTACCTTGGGCTTCTGGCCCGAAAGATTTGACCTGGGTGAAATCCACATTGTCTAGTATTGCTCTTCAGTTATATTCCATGGGGCTTTCAACTTCAATCACGAACTCTGCAATTCAACAGTATGAATTTAAATAGTACTGGGTACCCCTTAAGTCTGGGTATTTATGGCAGGGGCTGATGATACTATTAAACATAAGACGTTGTTCCTGTTTTCAAGGAACTTAGAATCTACTGGAGGGACACAGACAAGAGAAGTCATTAAAACACTGTTCATATAGTCAACCTATTAACTTTGGTTTGGGGTCAGTGTTTACTGCAAATTTCTTGGGTCAGTGTTTACTGCAACAGGATGTTCTACTGGGAACTGAAGCTATAGTTGGTCCTCCAATTGCTTTAGGACACACAGGACCTAGCCTGCCCTGTGGAGTCTACTTTTGACATAGGTTCATGTCTCTGTCATATCCTGAAAGGCAGGCTGGTGTTAGTGATAAAAGGATTCAGGCTTGAGAAGGGGCACGAGGGAGAGAGTCTGGGAGATTCATGGCTGGTTTGTAGGGAGTTGTGCTCAGACTGTGCATGTGCCATAATAGAAAATTGACAGCGGGGTTAAGAATTGTCTGTTTATTGACTTACGGGCAGATACTGGAGTGTCTCAAATTCATGTGGAATGTATGGATGGTGAATTTGGATCAGTGAGACGAAAGATGCAGAGAGTACCACAGTCGCTAAAGGAGACCCTATCATCATGGACTGGGACAGAACAGTGAGGAGGCTCATTCCAGAAGGTAGGAGGCACGGTGGGGGTTTGGTTAGACCGGCCAGCTCTGAATGGCTAAATGAGGTTCCATGGAACCCATGCGCAGTTTTTTTCCTTTCTTTTTTTTTTCCTTCCATCTTCTAATATAAGATCTATGCCTGTTTAACATAGTCGCATAGTCTCAGTTCTATTGCTCATTTTCAAGGGATTAATTAAAATGTCAGCTGAAGTTGTACTAGGTGGGCTGTAAACACCCCAGAAGGTCAGCTTTCATCCTACTTTGCAGGAAGATGTATGTGGGACAAAGACCCAGAAGCTTAGGTAAATTGACAAAACAGTTTGCCTTCATTTTCATAGTTCACAGCAAGTCTCGTCAGTGAAGGCAGTGACTTTTTTTCCCCCTTGACAACTGCATCTTTCTTTCTCATAAAGAAAAATGATCTCTGTCCTGGTGTTTTGTGTAAGCTCTTGTTCCAGACCCTGTGCCGGGTGCCAAAAGTCAGTATGCTTAGCTTCTGGCTGGGAGCCAACCTTTCTAGGTGCAAAATTCTGTAGTAGGAGTGGTGATGGGGACAGAGGACCCAGTGTTTCTGTGAAGACTAGGCAAAATCTCCTTGGGAGAGGGAGGAGAGCCAAAGGAGCCACTGGCTGGCTGAGAGCCAGACATGGGAGTTTTAGTCTCAGACTTGCAGTTATTGGGCTGGTTGTATTTTTATCTTCTTGCCCTCCATGACTCAGTTCTCTTATCAATAAAATTGAGCCAATAATACCTAGTCACTGAAGAACTATTTTAATATTCCAGTGAGCTAATCATGTAAAGTAATGTAAAGAAATGGAAGTAACTATTAACACATACCTCAGTCATAATATATTGTGGCATCAGAGGGTCTACCTATTGCTTTTATAGAAAACAGAATATTATAGCTTTAAATCAAGCATTTAATATTTACATTCCTTTAATAAAAGCCTTTCCAAATGCATGAAACTCTGTGGACATTAAAACATAAAGCATGTAAAAATTATTCTTCTTTAATGGAAAGCTTTTCAAAATGCATGACATTTTATGGCCACTGGTGGTTTGGAGCTATGTACCCAGGAAAAACATGTTCTTAAACTTAATTCCTTCCTGTGGAGTGGGGTGGGGAAATGTAAGTCAGTCACTTTCCTGGAAAAAAAATAACTGGAATATTTGAACAATGTTCAGCTCCTTGAATGCAGCCATGGGATAGGCAGATGGTTGAGTTTTAGTGATTTTGCAGGTCAGTATAATGGATAAGAGATAGGTAAGGGAGTTAAGATTTTTAAGGGATTTAATGTATTTAAATCCTAAACTGGGTAAGCAAGAGTGAGGGGGAATGAGGGTGGCTGGCATTTGGGATTAGATTTTGGAGTAATTTTGATGATGCCCAGAAATCTGGAGATAAGAATAATGTGAGTGTGCTAGGAGGATAGAAGATTGTGGTTAGCAAGTGGGAAACTTGAAACCTTTGGAAGTGGTGCCGCTAGATTCTTTGGTAAATGAAAGGGATTCCTGTGAGGTCAAGTGTGGTGTTTTTGAAGGAAGGGAGATGAGAAATGGTTTGTAAAGTGCCTACTACGGCAAACACTGGCTAGATCTGTTCCAGTCCCACTCCCACTTCTTCCTGGGCTCACAGATGATATTCCTTAGTCCTCTTCATAAATGACAAGCTCAGGTTCTAGTCAACAGAATGGGTATGGAAGTGATGCTCACCATTCCAGGCCTGTCCCACAAAAACCCTCCATGTGCAGTACTCCATCCGTTCTCTTATTTATTGGATGGATGTAGATGATCCCAGAGGACTTCCAGGACCTGGGGGATAAGTCACTAGATGGAAAGATAGTAAATCTCTGAGTCTTTGCTGCTCTTAATCACCAGGTTAGGATTTACAAGAGCAAGAAAACTTCCATTATGTTAAGTCACTAGCATTACTTATTCTAATACAACACACCTGCAACTCTAGGCTTCAAAGGTACTTGGAGTTTGAGAGAAAAGAAATACTCTACCCCCTGCTCCTCCACCCCCTTAAAAATGCTGCAAGGGAAGTGATATCAAGGGACATCCAGAAGTCTGATTATGATAACATTATGAATACTAATAACAACGATAATCTACTTAGCTGGCCTCTGCAGGCAGTGGTGTTTAAGAACCCTGCCCTAACTACTGGGAATGCAGTTAAAGATATCTGTGGCTTTCTGGGTGGCCATAGTGTGGCATTCAATCTGTTGAGCTCATTGCCTGTGAAAACCCAGGCACCTTTCTCATGAGCTGTTATTTCCCCTGTCACTTTCATGTACCTGTTCAGTTGGGATTTTCAGATCTCAAGTGCAGAACCGTTCATTACTCTACCTGCTCCCTCAGTTTCCTCAGATCACCATGGGATTTGGTAGCCTCATCTGCTGTTCTCTT
>PVIY010043232.1:0-20808 GCA_004026745.1 Myrmecophaga tridactyla
TTTTCTAGCTCCTGCCCTTCTGTTCCTCCCTTCACAAAGTAAAAGCTGAAACTGCCGTTACTATTTTCTCATGTCTCTCTTATCTTTTGACACTAAAAGACTTATTATTATTAAGAACACTAAAGACTTCATCAATAATTTTGCTAGCATCACCAATTATCTCCTCTTAAATAAATACAGTGAGCTTGTTTTCATTCTTTTAACTTGAACCAAAGAATTAGACTATGACCAACTTTGGAGAACAACAGCAACAAAAAGCAACTACAGTGGCATCTCAGTCTCCTCAGTTTTCATATTCATACTCTAGGTACTTCTTCCTGCGGCCCTCTGCAAGGATCTCCTCAAACAATGCTACTGGAAACACATCCAGACTTAATCTTAGATCAGCACTGAGGGATGAAATTGTTTCAGTTTCCTAATGTTGCCAGAATGCAATATACCAGAAATGAATTGGCTCTTACAAACAGCATGTATTATATCACAAATTTACAGCTCTCAGGCCATGAAAATGTCCAAATTAAGGGATCAACAAGAGGATGCCTGCACTTCAGAAATGCTGATCATGTCTGGAGTTTCTCTGTCATATGGAAAGGCCTATATAGGAAGGCCCATATGACAGAGAAACTGTCATACACGGGCTCTTCTCTCCTGAGTTGGTTTCAAAATGGTTCTCAGTTCCTGTGGGTCCTTCTGATTCCTAATAGGGTGTTTTCCTCTCAAAAAAAAAAAAAATCTGTAGGTCTTCTCTTAGCTTCTCTGAGGTAAACTCTGGATTTCATATCTGAAGTTAGAATCTCCCAGGGCATTTTCTTTCTCCAAATATCTGTTTCTCCAAGCATATGTGTTTTTTTCTACTTGGTTTCATCTCTGCTGTCTGTATTGGCTTTGAGCTGTCTCCACGTTTTGTGCCTTTTATTTTCTTCATAGAGGAGTCTCGCAAAAGGATTAAGACCATCTTGAATTGGGTGGGCCACATCTCCTTGGAAGCAACCTAACCAAATGATCCCACCCACAATTGGGTGAGTTACATTTCCTTGGAAACAACATATTCAAAGGGTCCCACCCACAACAGGTCTGCACTTACAAGATTTGATTAGAGGAACATGGCTTTTCTGGGGTACATAACAGTTTCAAACCAGCACAGAGATGCTTCAGGGCTCTGTTCTCCCAGAGAAAATGTGAACAACCAGCAAGAACTGGCAGAAACATTTTTCCTAAAACCTCCATCAAAGAGTTAAAGGACTGCAGTAACAGGGTGAAAACCAAATCAAGACAAGGCAACTTAAAAGCAGCAGGATCTCATGGTGCCTCACCTGGCTCCTCCCTCACTTCTCACTAAGTGTGGAGCCAGACCATGCTCCCAGGGCATATCCCTGGTCCCAGTTCTGAGGAGAGCAAAATAATAACACTTGTGCACACACTGAGAGCATGTTTGTGTGGTCCAACATCTCTGAGGGATGTTCTGTGCCTGTAGAAGATGGCTTACCTAGCTCTTCTAGAGATTCTGTCTGTGCATAAGGACCATAAGGAAACTGTCTCCTAGTGAAGAGGGGACACTTGTATCCATGTAAATATGGGAATTCCTAGGGCCTGAACAAGAGATATGTAGAGAAAGGGCCAGGCAGGCCCCTATGCTTTGGCCTGCAGCTATCCTCTAAATTCATTTTATGGATAAACCCTGAGGGGGAACACTTGCATAGGTCAATCTGCAAAGACTGGAAAACTTGTTTTCTTTTTTCCTTCTTAGTTTATTATCTTTTGTTGTTGCTGTTGTGTTAGCCTCTGGCATTGAATGAAACCACTGCTCTAACAATAGCTGGAAACAAGTTTAAGGAGCAGAAAACTCAGAGTCTAAATTCCAGTGAAAATACACTAAAATATCAAAATATCCAGGTTTCAATGAAAGATTACAGAACATACAAAGAAACAGGAAGCAAAAGCATAGGAAAAGAAAAGAAACCATCAAGAGGAAGATCAGATCTGGGACATACCAGAAAAAGACTTTTTAAAAATGTTCCTAAATATGTTTAAAGAGCTAAAGAGAGAATGGGGCAAGATGGCAGCATAGTGAGGTGTGGAATTTAGTTTGTCCTCCAGAGCAGCTAGCCTGGAAATAGGCAGGAAAGGTACATAACAACTACTGGGGAAACATTAGTTACTGGACACCCAGCACACACCAGCCAGGACCCTGAGACCCCTCACAGAACTGTAAAGCCCCCAAGTTGTGATGGCAGGTGCCCCCCCCCCACACACACACAGCATGGGCACAGCAGGCTGATTCCCTGCTAGTAAAGTAAAGGAAACAGACTTTACTAGCAGCAAGGGCTTAGCTCAGCCAAACTCCAATTGTGTAATTAATTAACAAATTCTGACTCTGAATATTGAAAATAGGCCCCCAACACAGACAAATCTAGAATAAGCACTAAAGGTACTAGGTGAGAAAGTACCTTTTTGCCCCAACAGAGAGGGTGCAGGGCTGAGAGAATAAAAAACCCAGGCTTTTTTACTTAGCATAAAACACTGGAAAAGGGTCAGACCCCAAGAACAACAGGGCACATAGAGACTGGAGATACATAGAGCCATATACCAACTTTAGCTCTTGGATTGATAAACCTAAGGAGCAGTGGTCTGGTTCTGAAAAGGTGGGGTTTTTTTTTTTGCTTTTTCCTACTCCTTAACAGAACATTAGATAGAACTGGAAGCACTCTCAGGCTCTTGCAATGCCCCCAAGCAAGGGCAGAATTGAGTTTATCTGAGAGACAAAGTAACTAGTCAGGTGAAAGAAGTTAATTCCGTAAAGCATGTTTCTTCTTAAAGAGAAAGGTGGGGTGCAAATCAAGTGGAATCCCTACTTCAACAAATTCAGGTCCCAGGGACTGGAAAACTGAAGCAGTTAAAGCTATCCTACAACCTCACCTTTGTCACAACCATGCCCCCAGCAGGGAGAATCTGCTGAAATTAAAGGCACCACATAACTTTATGTTGGTGGGAAGCCACAGGCAGACAAGTGCCACATGCTGAGCAGGGTAGGAAAAGCACAAAGTCTAGAGGCTTCATAGGAAAGTTTGACAACCAGCTGGGGTTCACTCTCAGGGAAAACTGATGCTGGCTACTATTTTCCAAAGAGACATGAGCCTGTCTGGTCTGGGAAAATCTGACCAGGATCTATAATACCTGAGGAGATCCTCCTCCTCCTCCTCCTCCTCAAAAAAAAAAGGCTCCATGTAGGCAGGGCAAGAAACAGGAAAACAAGAACTAAAAAATTCTGATCAGTTAAATAGCCCTATGCTAGAGGTCTTGAATAAGTTGAACTGAATGTCAAAGAACAGATAGAGAACAAAGCAATCCAGCAAGAAAATCCTAGGTAAAAGAGTGAAAAAAACTTCCAAAACAAATTAAGGAAATCAAATGCCTAGATGCCAGCAAAAAATAAAGAGTCATATCACAAAAATTGAAGATATATCCCAAAGGAACAAGCCAGCACTTTAAATGATACAGAAGTTGAAATAACTAATTCAGGATATTTGAAAAAACACTGAAAATAACATAAAAAATCAAATCAATGAGTTGAAGGAGGATATAAAGACACTGGACAAACAAAAAGAACTTGAAAGTTTGAAAAACAAATCAGAACTTTTGGGAATGAAAGGCACAATAGAAGGGATGAAAAAAAAATGGAAACCTACAATAGATTTGAAGAGGCAGAAGAAAGGATCCATGAATTAGAGGAAGGGACATCTGAAATTCAACACACAAAAGATAATATAAGGAAGAGAATGGAAAAATATGAGCAGGGTCTCAGGAACTGCATGACAATATGAAGTACATGAATATATGTGTCGTGGGTATCCAAGAAAAAGAGAAGGGAAAAGGAGGAGAAAGACTAATGAAGGAAATAATCACTGAAAATTTCCAATCTCTTATGCAAGACATAAAATTACAGATCTAACGAGTGCAGCATACCCATAACAGAAAAGATCCAAATAGATATACTCCAAGACACTTACTAATCAATTTGTCAAATGTCAAAGACAAAGAGAATTTTGAAAGCAGGAGGAGAAAATCAATCCATCACATATAAGGAAAGCCCAATAAGTCTATGTGTGGATTTCTCAGCAAAAATCATGGAGGCAAGAAGTCAGTGGTATGATATATATAAGCTTCAAGAAGAGAAAACCTGCCAACCAAGAATTCTATACCCAACAAAACTGTCCTTCAAAAATGAGGAGATTAAAATATTTTCAGGTGAACAGTCACTAAGGGCATTTGTAACTAAGAGACTGGCTCTGCAGGAAATACCAAAGGGAGCACTACAGGCAGATAGGAAAAGGCAGGAGAATTCTCTGTAAAGAGAATAGTGTAGAAATGAAGACTATCAGTAAAGGTAAGAAGAGAAAGAAAAATTATATGTGACATATAAAATCCAATAGTCAAAATAGTAGAAGAAAGTACTGCCTTTACAGTAATAACATTAAATGCAAATGGACTAAACTCTCCAAACAGAAGACATATATTGGCAAAATGGATTATCAAACAGGACCCATCTATATTCTGTCTACAGAAGACCCATTTTAGACCCAAGGACAAAAATAGGTTGAAAGCAAAAGGTTTGGAAAATATTTCATGCAAACAACGATCAGAAAAGAACAGGAGTTCTAATCCAACAAATTAGACTTCAAATGTAAAACAATTAAAAGAGACAAAGAAGGACACTATGTATTAACAAAAGAAACATTTCAACAGAAAATATAATAATCATAATATTTATGCACTGAGCCTGAGTGCTCCAAAGTACATGAGGAACACACTGACCACACTGAAAGGAGATAAAGACACCTCTACCATAATAGTTGAGGATTTGAATTCCCTGCTCTCATCAATAGATAGAACATCAAGACAGAAGTTCAATGAAGAAACAGAGAATTTGAATAACATGACAAATGGACTATACTTAACAGATATTTACAGAACATTACATCCCGCAACAGCTTGAGGATACACATTTTTCCTCAAGTGCTCATGGATCATTCTCAAGGATAGACCATATGCTGATTGACAAAGCAAGTCTCAATAAATTTTAAAAAAAATTGAAATCATACAAAACTTCCTTGGATCATAATGGAATGAAGTTAAGAATCAATAACAGACAGAAAATTCACAAATATATGGAGACCAAACAACACATTCTTAGACAACCAGTGGGTCAAAAGAGAAATTACAAGAGAAATCAGTAAATGTCTCAAGGCAAATGACAATGAAAACACAACATATCAAAATTTATTGGATGCAGCAAAGGCAGTGCTAAGAGGGAAATGTATTGCCTTAAATGCCTATATTAAAAAAGAGAGAGAGCAAAAATCAAGGAATTAACTGTTCACTTGGAAGAACTAGAGAAAGAACAGCAAACTAATCCCAATGCAAGCAAAAGGAAATAAATACAGAATATCAGAGCAGAAATAAAAGAAACTGAGAACATGAAAACAAGGGAGAAAATCAATAAAACCAGGAGTTGGTTCTTTCAGAAAATCAATAATATCAATGGATCCTTAGCTAGATTGCCAAAAGGAAAAGAGGATTCAAATAAATAAAATCAGAAATGGAAGAGGTGACATAACCACTAACCCTGCAGAAATAAAGGAGGTAATGAGAAGAATCTGGAAGGAATTATATTCTAATAAACTAGACAATGTAGATGAAATGGACAACTTCCTAGAAAGGTATTAACAACCAACAATGACTTGAGAAGAAATAGACAACCTCAACAAATCAATCACAAGTAAAGAGATTGAATCAAGAAGTTCCCCCAAAAGAAAAGTCCAGGACCAGATGGCTTCACATGTGAATCTAGCAAGAATTCAAGAAAGAATCAGTACCACTCCTGCTCAAACTCTTAAAAAAACTGAAGAGGAGGGAAAGCTACCTAACTCATTCTATGAAACCAACAACACCCTAATGCCAGAGCCAGACGAAGTTACTACAAGAAAAGAAAATTACAGACCAATCTCTCTAATGAATATACATGCAAAAGTCCTCAAGAAAATACTTTCAAATAGAATTGAGCAGGACATTAAATGAATAATGCACCATGTCCAAGTGGGATTTATTCCAAGTATGCAAGAATGGTTCAATATAAGAATATCAATTAATATAATACACCATATCAAGAAATAAAAGAGGAAAAACCATATGATCACCTCATTTGTTGCAGAAAGGTATGTGACAAAAATCAACATCTTTTTTTGATGAACACATTTCAAAGGATAGGAATAGAAGGGAACTTCCTCAACACAATGAAGGGAATATATAAAAAAACCAACAGCTAATATCATTTTCTTTTTTTTTTTAAACTTTTTATTAATTAAAAAACTTAACAGCTAATATCATTTTCAACAAGGAAAGACAGAAAGCTTTCCCTCCCAGATTAGGAACAAGACAAGGATGCCCACTGTCACCACTGTTGTTCAACATTGTGCTGGAAGTTGCAACAAGAGCAGTTAGACAAGAAAAAGAAATAAAAGGCATCAAAATTCAGAAGAAAGAAATAAAATTCTTACTGTTTGCAGATGAGATACTATATGTCAAAAAACCCCAAAAATCTACAGGATAGCTAAAAAAGCCAACAAATGATTCTAGCAGAGTGGCAGGGTATAAGATCAACACCCAAATTCAATAGTATTTCTATTCACTAGTAATGAGTAATAATCAAGAAAAAACTTCCATTTACAATATCATCCACAAGAATCAAGTATTCAGGAATATTTAACAAAAGACCTGTACAAAGGAAATGACAAGGAATTGCTCAAAGAAATAATGGAAGACCTAAATAAATTGAAGGGCTTACTGTGTTCATGGATTGCAAGACCAAATATAGTTAAGATGTCAATTCTTGTAGGCCAAATTGATCTAAAGATTCAATGAAATACCAATTAAAATCCCCAAAACTTCTTTGCAGAAATAGTAAAAACCAATAACAAAATTTATTTGTAAGGGCAGTGTGCCCCAAATAGCTAAAAATATCTTAAGAAAGAAAAATGAAGTGGGAGATCTTTAAAGCATATTACAAAACTTCAGTGGTCAAAATGGCATGGTACTGGCATAAAGATGGAAATACTGACCAATTAGAGTGTTCAGAAATGGATCTTCTCATCTATGGATAACTGATCCTTTTTTTTTTTTGTATGCTGTATGGCAGGGTCACATTTCATTCTTTTTCCATGTGAATATCCTGTTATTGCAGCACCATTTGTTGAGTTTTTGTTTGTTGGCTGGTTGGTTCTTGTTGGTTTGGGAAGTGCATGGGCCAGGAATTGAATCTGGCTCTCCCACATGGTAGGTGAGAATTCTACCACTGAATTACCCTTGTACCCCCTCAATAACTGATCTTTTATAAGATGGTCAAGCCAACCCTGCTTGGACACAGCATCCTCTTCAATAAATGGCACTTGGAGAACAAGACATCCATATTCAAAAGAATGAAAGAGGATCCGTATCTCACACCCTATACAAAACTTAACTCAAAATGGATCACAGACCTAAACATTAGAGTTAGGATGATGAAATTTTTAGAAGAAAATGTAAGGGAAAATCTTATAAATTTGGTAATAGGAAGTGTTTTCCTTGACCTTACACCCAAAGCATGAGCATTGAAAAAAGAAGTAGATAAATAGGAACTCCTCAAAATTAACACTTACACACCAAAGAATTTTGTCAAGAAAGTAAAAAGGCAGCCTACACACTGGGAGACAATATTTGGAAACCATATATCAGATAAGGATTTAGTATCCAGAATATATAAAAAGATTCTCCAACTCAACAATAAAAAGACAAACAATCCAATTTAAAAATGGGCAAAAGACATGAATAGACACATCTCAGAAGGGGAAATACACATGGGTAAAAGGCACATAAAAAGATGCTCAACTTTACTGGTTATTAGGGAAATGCAAAAAAAACCACAATGAGCTATCATCTAATACACACTAGAACGGCCATTATAAAAAAAAAAATAATAACAACAGAAAACAACAAGTGCTGGAGAGGATATGGAGAACCTGGCATACTTATCCACTATTGGTGGGAATTTAAAATGGTACAACCACTCTGGAAGGCAGTTTGGTAGTTCATCAGAAAATTAAGTATAGAATTGCCACATGATTCAGCAATCCCAATACGAGGTGTATATTCAGAAGACCTGAGGGGAAGGACACAAATGAGCATTTGCATACCACTGTTTATAGCAGCATTATTTACAACTGCCAAGAGATGGAAACAGCCCAAATGTCCATCAACAGATGAGTGGCTAAACAATACAATAGAATATTATGCAGCTGTAAGAAAGAATAAAGTCATGAAGCATGTAACAACATGGATGAAACTTGAGGACATCATGCTGAGTGAGATTAGAAAGAAACAAAGGGACAAATACTGTATGGTCTCACTAATAGGAACTAACATTTAATGACTGAACATTAATGAATTGAAGTTAAGAACAAAGGTTCTCAAGAGATAGAAATAGGGTAGAGATTGGGCACTTGGTGCTAAAGGAATATAGATTTGCAACAGGACTGATTGTGAAAATTCAGAAATGGATAGCACAATAGCACCTGTAGCACAATACACTGAATATAAAGTTGACTGAATGAAACTGAATGTGAGTATGATTGAGGGAGAAGGGCTGGAGGCACATATGAAACCAGAAGGAAACACAGAAGTAAAGATGGAGATGTTATAATTTAGCAATGCCTAGAGTGGGGAATGATGGTGATTAAATATACAAACAAAAAATCACTTTTGCATGAGGGAGAACAAATGAATGTCAATATTGCACGGTGTTGAAAATAGATGATGTTCTAGTTTGCTAGCTGCCAGAATTCACTATACAAGAAATGGAACAGCATTTTAAAAGGGGAATTTAGTAAGCTACATATTTACAGTTCTAAAGCCATGAAAATGTCCCAATTAAAGCAAGTCTATAAAAATGTCCAAATTAAGGTACCAGCAAGAGGTTACCCTCACTCAAGAAAGGCCTATGAAGTTCAGGTTTTCTCTCTTAATTGGAAAGGCACATGGCAAACATGGCAATGTCTGCTAGCTGTCTCTCCAGGCTTCTTGTTTCCTGAAGCTCCCCAGGGGGCATTTTCCTTCTTCATCTCCAAAGATCTCTGGCTGTGTGGGTTCTGGTGGTTCTCTCCAAAATGTTTTCTCTTTTAAAGGATTCCAGTAAATCAATCAAGACCCACTGGAATGAGTGAAGTCACATCTCCCTCTATTCAAAATGTAATACCCACAATTGGGTGAGTTACATCTCTCTGGAGATAATTTAATCATGCTTCCAACATACAATACTGACTAAGGATTAAAGGAAATGGCTGCCTTATGAGATGGATCAGGATTAAAACCTGGCTTATCTAGGGGAGAGAATCCTTTCAAACCAGCACAGACGGCATATGGGAAAAAAGTATAATCAATGTAAGCGAGGGTCTATAGTCCGCAGTGACATTGTAATATGTTTCCACTGAATGTAAAAAAGGTATCATGCAAAAACTAAACATCAATAGTTGGGGTGGGTGCATGGGAAAGAGGTATGGATTCTTTGTGGAAGAAAAGGAAGTGTCTTCATATAGATTATGGTGGTGAAGGCATGGCTATACATGTAAGTTGGATTGTATTATGTGTGAATAAAACTGTTTAAAAATGAATGGAAATAGAGAGAAAATGCATAGAGAAAATGCAGAGAAAGAGATGTACCTATTCAGAATCAGTAGGGAAACTAAGAAGTGCAGCTCATTGGAGGAAAGTGTGATGGTTCCACAGGAGGCCATATGATGGAGCTGCCATGATCCTGCAATCCCATTGCTCAGTATATACTTGGAGGAACTGAGTGTGGAGATGCAAAAGGACATTTGTGCACTGGTGTTTCTGACAGCAGTATTCATGATCCAC
This sequence comes from Myrmecophaga tridactyla, assembly GCA_004026745.1. Classification (NCBI taxonomy): domain Eukaryota; kingdom Metazoa; phylum Chordata; class Mammalia; order Pilosa; family Myrmecophagidae; genus Myrmecophaga; species Myrmecophaga tridactyla. The sequence continues at coordinate 9,943 of PVIY010043232.1, forward strand.
AATGGATGTAAGTGGCCTAAGGGTACAATGACTGAGGAATGTAAGGAGGAACTAAGGTGTATACCTACAATGGACTACTGAGTGGCTGCAAGAAGGAATGAAGTTGTGAGGCGTGCAACTAGGTGTATCAAACTTAAGAACTGTATGTTGAAGGAAATGTCAGGAACAAAAAGACAAATATTATCATCCCTCAATCATATGGACTAACTATAATATAAAAACTTGGTGAACTGAACAGAACATGGGTTATCAGGTTGGAGCCTATTTTAAACGGTCCAGGAATAGAAGTTATTATAGCAGTCACATGTATTCAGAAGGTGTAACTGTTATTACTAAATTCTGAGATAATGAACTGTTTGTTTATACCCTGATCATTCCCAGAAACTTCAAGTATTTATGTGACACCTGAGATTCATCTCTGAAGCTGTGAAAGTCAGCAGTATCCCATAAAGGAACTTTTAAAAAAGTTAAAAAAGTCATCAGACTTCAAGTCTTCATATCAAGAGATATGAAATGAAGCTGATCCAGACAAGACTAATGTATATCAGAATTCTGGGTAAAGGATGATATTATCCATATTTTAAAACTCCAACTTCTGTGTAAGACTAAAGGGAGAGATGTTTGTTCTGTGCAAAATTTATATTTTGCATAGTAGATGTACTAATTTAACTTGTATAATCACTTCAGTTGGATACCATAAGTACATGGAATCTTGAATAGGGCATCAGATTTTGTTGGTTTATCCAGGTTACTGTGATGTCCTGATATATCTCAGAGTAATTTGGGCAGGGAATAAAGAAGTATTTGCAAAGTCCCCTTGAGGAACTTGGGAGAAAGGAGGATATATTCAGTTTCCCCATTTGCAGAATTTCTGATACTCTCACAAGCAGTGGGACAATCAAATCAATAGGCCAAGCCCTTAATCTTGGGGTATGGTCCTATGAAACTCATTCCTACAAAGGATAGGCTAAGCCTACTTAAAATTAGGCCTAAACCCCCACCCCACCCCCCAGAAAACCTCTTTTGTTTGCTCAAATGTGGCCTCTCTCTCCAAGCCAACCTGTAGATGAACTCACTCACCTCCCTCCTACATGGGACATGACTCCCAGGGGTGTAAATCTCCCTGGTAATGTGGGACAGAAATCCTGGTATAAGCCAGGACCCAACATCAAGGGATTGAGAGAGCATTCTCAACCAAATAGGTGAAGAGAAAAATGAAACAAAATAAACTGTCAGTGTATGGGAGATTTCAAACAGAATCAAGAGGTTATCTTAAATGTTATTCTTATGTATTACATAGATATTCCTTTTTAGTTTATGGTGCTGGAGGGAAGTGTCTGAAACTGTTGAGGTATATTCCAGTAGCCTGGATTCTTGAAGATGATTCTATAAAGACATAACTTTTACAATGTGACTGTGTGATTGTGAAAACCTGTGTCTGATGCTCCTTTTATCCAGGGTACAAATAGATGAGTGAACATTATGGGTAAAAATAAATAAGCAATAGGGAGGATAAGGGGTAAAATAAATTGGGTAGATGGAAATACTACTGGTCAGTGAGAAGGAAGGATAAGGTGTATAGTATGTATGAGTTCTTTCTTTTCTCTTTTTATTTCTTTTCCCAGAGTGATGCAAATGTTCTAAAAAATGACCATGGTGATGAATACACAACCATGTGATGATGATACTGAGAGCCACTGTTTGTACATCATGTATGAACTGTATGTGTGTGAAGATTTGTCAATAAAAATATTTACAAAAAATAAAGAGCTAAAGGGAAATATATTCAAAGGAATAACACAAGTCAGGAAAATGATAGATTAACAAAAAAAGAATATCCATAGAAAGATGGGTACTACATAAAGGAACTAAACAGAGCTGAGGGGCACAGTAATGGAAATTAAATCTCCCTTGAGAGTACATAATGTTAACAGGACTAATTGTAAAGACCCAGAAATGCATAGCACAGTACCACATGGTGGTAGCCCAATATTGTAAGTACACTGAATGAAGCTAAGTGTGAGTGTGCTTGAGGGAGGACATCTGGGAGCATATATGATATCATAAGGAGAGACAGAAATAAGGACTTGGATGTTATAACTAAGCAATACCTAGAGTGGACACTGATGATGATTAAATATACAAATATAAGAATATTCTTTCATGAGGGAGAACAAATGTCAACATTGCAAGGTACTGTAAATGGGATGGTATACAGGGAAAATTACAATCAATGCAAACTAGGGCCTAGAGGTAACAGTAACATTCTAATATGCTTCAATTGAATGTAACAAAGGCAACACACCAAAGATAATTCTCAATAAGTGGGGGATTGTGGTGGTCAAGTCATGGCTATGTAATTATACCAGAAACCATTTATTTTTTACTTAGGTTGTATTGTATCCCATATAAATAAAACTGTTTAAAAACAAACACAGAGACAATGCTGGAGAAAATATGGAGAGATGTACTTATTCACTGTTGGAAGAGAAGAAGAATGGAGAAAAGTGTGGTGACTCCACAGGAGGCTAGGGATCGAGTTGGAATATGATCATGCAAGTTATGTATATACATACAGGAACCAAGATTGGGGCCAGTAATGGATATTTGCACGCTACTATTTATGGAGGCAGTGTTCACATTTTGCAATGGATGGAGGTGGCCTAAGGGTACATTGTCTGAGGAATGGAAGGGTGAACTGTGATGTATACATACAATGGAGTATTGAGTGGCTGCAAGATAGAATGAAGTTGTAAGGCAATCAACTAGGTGAAAGAACATTGATTTCAGTATGTTGAATGAAATAAACCAGAATCGAAAAGTCAAATATTAGAACACCTCACTAACATGTACTAACTATAATGCAAACTCTGAGAATTTAATTCAAGAGCATTGTTCTGGTTTGCTAGCTGCTGGAATGCAATATACCAGAAATGGAATGGCTTTTAAAAGGGAGAATTTAATGAGTTGCTAATTTACAGTTCTAAGGCCGAGAAAATGTCGACTGAAAACAAGTCTATAGAAATATCCAATCAAAGACATCCAGGGAAAGATACCTTGGTTCAAGAAGGCCGATGACGTTCAGGGTTTCTCTCTCATCTGGAAAGGCATATGGTGAACACAGTCAGGGCTTCTCTGTTGGCTGGAAGGGCACAAGGCGAATACGGCATCATCTGCTAGCTTACTCTCCTGGCTTCCTGTTTCATGAAGCTCCCCGGGAGGCATTTTCCTTCTTCATCTCCAAAGGTTGCTGGCTCGTGGACTCTCTGCTTCGTAGTGTCACTCTCTCTGAATCTCTCATTCTCCAAAATGTTTTCTCTTTTATAGGACTTCAGAAACTAATCAAGACCCACTCAAATGGGTGGAGACAGGTCATCTCTTAATCCAGTTTAACAACCATTCTTGACTAAATCACATCATTCAGGGAGATGATCTCATTACAGTTTCAAACATACAGTATTGAATAGAAATTATTCTACCTTTACGAAATGATATTTTTATTAAAACATGGCTTTTCTTAGGGGGCATACTTCTGTTCAAACCAACACAAGCATAATTTTCAGATGAAGGCTTATTGTAAAGGTTCCTACATTGTAAACTATTACAGGAGTCACAACTGTTCGAGAGTTGTAACTGGTTCTAAATTCTGTGATGCTTAGCTCTTTGAATACAACTGGTTGTTCCCTGGAATTTGGGTATCTGTTTGACTCCTAAAACTCAGAGCTAGAGTTTTGCAGCTATGAAATTCAGCATTACTCCATACAGCAACTATTAAAAACACTGAAAAAGTGATCAGAATTCATTTATAGATATGAATGAAGCTGATCTGGTTAAAACCACACAAATCAGACTAAAGGGTGAAGGAAGATATTGACTGTATTTTAAAACTTCAACTTCTGTGTGAGACCAAAGAAAGAGATGTTTATTTAGTGCAAATTTTATATTCTTAGTAGCACACTGTCCAACTTAACTTGTATGGTCAACCTAGTCGAGCACCATAACCATACGGAATCTTGAGGAGTGGGTTCTTGTCGGTTTGTACAGGTTGATGTGATGCCCCAATACATCCCAGAGTAATCTGGTAGGCGAGTAAAAAGGATTTGCAAAGTCCCCTTGAGGGACTGTAGGAAAAGGTGAAAATATTAAACTTCCCCACCTGGGGAAGATCTGACATTCTCACAATCATTGGGGACTGCCAATTTGATGGGCCAATCCCTCTATCTTGGGGCTTGTCCTTATGAAACTTATTCCTGCAAAGGAGAAGCCAAGCATACTCATGATTATGCCTAAAAGTCACCCCCAGAGAAACTCTTTTGTGGCTTACGTGTGTCCACTCTAAGCCAGCTGTACAAGTGAACTCACTGCCCTCTCCCTCTATGCAGAACATGACTCCTGGGGGTGAAAATCTATATGACAATGTGAGACATGCTCCTGGGAATGAGCCTGGGCCTGGCATGGTGGGATTGAGAAAGACTTCTTGACCAAAAATGGAAGAGAAATGAAACAAAATAAATTTTCAGTGAGTAAGAGATTTCAAAATGAGTTGAGAGGTATTCTGTAGATTATTCTTAGGCAGCACATAAATATCTGTTTTAAGTTTTTCTTTGTATTGGAGTAGCTATAGGGAAACAACTGAAAATGCTGAACTGTATTCCAATAACCTTGATTCTTGAAGATGACTGAATAACTATAGTATTTTTAAGGCATGACCATGTGATTGTGAAAACCTTGTGACTGACACACTATTCAGTGTATGGATAGGTAAGAAAAAAAGACAAAAATAAATAAACAATAGGGGGCAGGAACTTATGGAATGTTTTGAGTGTTCTTCTATACTTTTATTTTTACATAGTCTTATTTTTATTTTTTGGCATAATGAAAACATTCAAAAATCAATTGTGATGATGAATGCACAGCTGTATGATGACATTGAATGACTGTGCAGTCTGCATGAATATATGGTAGGTGAATATGTAATATATCACAATAAAATTGCATTTTAAAAAACTCCCTTGTTGAGTCAAAAACAGACTGCAGCTATTAGAAAACAGAATCAGTAAACTTGAAGATAAGATGATTGAAATCATCTAATCTGGGGAGTAGAAAGAGGAAAGAAGGAAGAAAAGTCAACAGAGCTTGAGGAACCTGTGGTGCATCATCAAGCATACAAATATACACATTGTGTTAATCCTATAAGGAAAAGGAGTGAAAGGGATAGGAAGAATATTCGAAGACGATGGCTGGAAATTTCTCAAATATAATAGGAGACATGAACACAGACATCCAAGATACTTAATGAACTCCAAACAGGTTAAAAACAAACAGCTCCACATAACACCATGCTATAATCAAACCGTCAAATTCCAAAGATGAATAAGGTATTCTGAAAGCTGCAAGAGAGAATCAACATGTCTCATACCAGGGAGCCTCAATAAGATTAAGTGCTTATTTCTCAGCAGAAGCCAGGGGGGAAAAAGGCAGTGAGAAGACATTTGAAAGCAACAAATGGCAACCACGAATTCTGTTTAACTGGCAAAACTGCATCTAAAAATGAAGCAGGAAAAATTTTTTAAAAATGAAGCAGGGTACCATCATAACTTGCCAAACCCCAACCAAAACCATTTCTGCCAATCCCAAATACCTAGGGCTTTATGTAAGATTCTACAAAGGTTCCATGTACTTGGGTAGCATTGTAGCACAGCTAGAACCTCCAGATGGGTCCCTGGCCCAGATAAGTCCTGAAATGCAGAGGGGCCAGCCTCTATAGAACATCAACTAGCTCCACCCTCCTAACCCTTACTATTGGTAGCCCCTTCCAAAATGAAAATGTTAGAATGGACATAGGTCATATACCCTAAAGAGTAGGAGAAATATCAAAGCAAATGGTGGAGTTGTACAGAGAAGGCTGGGTTTAACAAATGATTGCTGAATCAGTATACTGATATTTCTTTTAGTCTCCAGAACCTTAGAGCAGCTAGAAATAAAAACCTAAAATTGTGGAATTGTAACCATACCAAACTCTGAAATCTGTTCCACAACTAATTGTTGCAATGTCCTTTGAAATGTATTCCTTTTTGTGTTATTTTTCACAAAAAAAGAAAAAAAGAGAAGAGTATAATAGAGAAAATCAGATTTAACAAATGAATATGACTGCTGAATCAATATACTGATATTTCTTTTGGCCTCTAGTGTCTTTTAGCAGCTAAAAGAAAAAATGAAAAAACACGGAACTGTAACTCATACCAAACATTAAAATCTGTTGTATAACTACTTGTTAAAATATACTTGGCGATTTATTGCTTTTTTGTATTTGTGCTATTTTTTATAATAAAAAAAGTGTTTAAAAAAATGAAGCAGGAATACATTCCCAGATAAACAAAAGCTGAGGGACTTCAACACCACTAGTTCAGTCCTACAAGAAATGCTAAAGGAAGTTCTTCAAGTTGAAAGAAAGGTGAATAGACAATTGACTGAAGCCACATGAAGAATAAAGATCTCCAGAAAAAGATAATGACATGAGTAAATATAAATATCAGTATTATTTCATTTTTTAGAACCACTTTTTGCTTCATGAAGGACTTAAAGGCAAAATGCATAAAAATATTATAAATCAAAGATTTTGTACTCAATGTATAAACACGCAATATGTGACAAGAAATATAAAAAAGTAGGGGGGCAGAGGAGTAACAGAACAGTTTATGTATATTGTTGAAGTAGTTAAGCTTACTCCATGGTAATCTAAAGAAAATATCAGAGAATATGCAAACTTATAGAGACAGAAAGTAGAGTACAAGTTACCATGGATCTGGGGCATGGGCAATGGGGAGTGAAAGTAAATGAGTATAGGATTTCTGTTTGGGTGAAGAGGAAGTTATAGTAATGGATGATGGTTGAGGGCAACACTGTATGGTTATTCCCACTGAATGGTATACTTGGGAGGGGTTAGGAAGGAAAAACATGTTGTATATAAGTTTCCGTGATTTTAATAAAGGAAGAAATAATGAAGTGATAATGACAATTAAATACCTGACAATACATGATACTAGATGAAATCTAAGAATGGAAGAGGAAAGGCTCAAAAGATATTATTGGGACAGAAGAAAAAACTAGAGTACAGGATTTAAGCTTTCTATTAATATTAAATTTCTTGAACTTACCCTTCCAATATGAAAAACTTAGAACTGCCATAGCCCAAACACTCCTAAAGAGAGATGGAAAGATCAAAGGTGATGGTAGAGTTATACAGAGAAGATAGGATTCAACAAATGAATATGAATGCTGAATCATTAAATTGATATCTCTTTTAGTCTCCAGTATTTTAGAGCAGCTAGAAGTAAAAACCTGAAATTGTGGAATTGTAACCCATGTCAAACTCTGAAATATGTGCTACAACTAGTTGTGGTGCTGTGCTTTGAAATTTATAGCTTTTTTGTATATATGTTATTTTTCACAAAAAAAAGGAAAAAAGTTGACTGTGATAATAAATAAAGTGTTTAAGCCCTGTAGCCTCATATATTCTGGAGCAGCTAGAAGGAAAAATATGAGAGGATCATATAGCAGCCTGTGACAAACTCTGGGATCTGTCCTGTAACTACTTGTTGAAGAGTGCTTTGAAAACTATTGCTTTTTTACTTCTTTGCTTTGTATATATGCTATACTATACAATAAAATAGTTAAAAGTAAGTAAAGAAATAATAGGGAGTGCAAAGGATAAAATATATTAGCTAGATGGAAATACTAGTGGTCAATGAGATGGAGGACTAAGGAATATGGTATGTATGAACTTTTTATTTTTTCTTTTTCAGGAGTGATGCAAATGTTCTAAAAAATGATCATGGTGATAAATATGTAATGATATTATGAGCCATTGATTGTACACAATGCCTAGAATGTTTGTATGTTAAGAATATTTGTGTTTGTAAGTCATCAATAAAAACACTGTTTTTTTAGTTTCTTGAACTTGATAACTCCACTTAAGGTTACACAAATGAATCTCCTCATAGGAAATCTTCATGGAAGAATTACATATTCAAGAAGTCTGATGTGCATAATCTAATCTTAAACATTAAGAAAATAGATATTTGGATGATAAATAGATGATAGAAAGAGGACAGGTAGAATGATAAGTCAAATGTGGAAAAATACTAAAATTAGCAGATGAAGATATCTGGGGGTGAGTGGGCATTATCTTGGATTTCTCTGTGTGGGATTTTTACTATTTTTGCAACTGTACACTATGTTTGAAATTATTAAAATATAAAAAATCTTAAAAAAACCCTCAATCCTATCAACTCCTCTCCCATTTCCATATAATTTTCTTGTAATCTCTCACATTCAGTCAATTGTTTCAATTTATTCCAGTGGTATTTCTAAAATGGCAATGACAAAACTATTGTCTAAATTCAATTCTGAGCTACCTTCTCTACTTACATGAATATACATGGTTGAAATGAAATATATATCAGCATATTACCTCGTTTCATAAAAAACTAAATTACTCCTGCTGTCCTGATTTTATTTAATGGCTCCACCAAGCATACATGGATTGACATGTGAAATCCCCTCAAAATCACCCAATCATAATTAAACATATTGTTATTATATTTACACTGAGTACTGTTTTTACCTTCAATTCTACAATTCCCTTAAACATTTTCCTACCCTATATTCATATTCATATTCCTTCACTCTCAATTTTAATATCAATTTCTCAGAGATCCCTACTCTGAACCCCAAATTATTCTCCTTTCCCTTTCCAATCCCATTTTTAATTACACTGAAACTATTCAGATCACTCACCTAATTTGTCATTTTACCTTTTATTGTAGATTTAGGGGGATTGATTGTCTCTCCTACAGGTGTAACTGTAGAAGGTTCTTTCCTGATTTTTATATTGTCTCCCCCACAAGTCTAACTGTACAAAGTTCTTCCCTGATTTCTAAAATGAGACAATTCTCCCCTTGACTATAACCTTTGGCCATTTCTAACAACGTATATATTTAGGGGAAAGCCATGTTCATAATAACTTACCCTGTCTTCAGATGACCTGACCCCAGATACCTCCAGTCATCTTAAGTAATTATCTTCTGAATAAAACTTCATTTATGAAACAATGGTGGTATGTCCCTCTTGTGTAAAATTCCCTCCAGTACTTACTGGAACCCAAAGAGAACAAAAAGTTCATGAAGTCAAGTTTATCTAAGATGCTCAGCTTCTTTCTGATAAAGCCCTTTCTTCTTTCTCTTGACCAAGCTTCCAGCCTTACTCCTTGCACACTTGAACCCACAACTTTCCCCATTCTGACTACCTTGAAACCAATCTCGAAGCTGTGGGATGTTTAGGAAAGCATCGAAGGCTATGGAAGAAAAAAAGAGAAAAAGATAACTTCAAGTCCTAACTATTCTATATATCAAATTTGCCCATGACCACCCCTCCTCTCTCACTCTCACCCAGCCTAGGTTAGCCAAGCACCTGAGAGGCCTTCAATGGTAATCTCACTCCTGCTCTTTCCAAGCCCTTACAAACTTCAAATGGCCTTATTACCACAAAGGGGAACACCCAGAAGCAAGTGATTCTATCACAATATCAGTAAATCCCTCAGCAATAGTGTGGAACAAAACTGTCCTGCCTCAGTAAATCACTCACTCATCCCATGTTCAATCCTCCTCTCTATCATCCATAGCTTTTTCTCCAACTGACTCTCAGCCCTTAAAAAGCTGGCTGCTCTTTATTTCAATGGAGTTGAATCCTACTCTCTCCCTTGCTATAGCAGTCCTTTCGTAAAGTCATCCTTGTATGTTTAACAGTGCAGTTTTTTCTTCAAGTTACTGATGCCATGACTTGGATAGGTTCAGACCATTCCCTGGACCCAGACCTCTCAACTAGATTGACCCAGTTGCACTGCAGACCTATTATCCTCTGCTCACTTGACGGTCTGGAGCCTAATATCTGTCTCCTGATCAGATGCTATGGGCAGTTTGTTTGTTGAAGCAATAGTAAGGATTTGACTTTGATTCTTTTACAGTACTCTTTTTGTATGTTGAGATCTCTTTGAGTTGGGATTCACTCAAATCTTTTGGCTTGAATGTGAAGTTTCCTGGATAAGTCTTCTTGGCTCTTTTGAATGGGGATTTCAACTCTTTCCACTGACCAGTATTCTTCCTGGATCCCACTTCCTACCCCTTCTCTTGAGTAGGATTCTTTGTGGCTCCTCACTTTTCTTTGAGCCAGATTCTTGCTGGTCTTGTATGAGACCTCTGTCTTCTGTCTTCTTTATTGTGATCTTTTGTTGGAATCTCAACTTTGTTTTGATGCCTGCCTTTGCTATAGGAAATTCCCAATCTTCTGTCATTCTGCTTCTAGAAAGCCCTGCTGATTATTTGCCACTCCAGGGCTGTGTCCAATTTGTTTCTTCAGGGTGTAATTTTAATTGAGGATTACCCAGAACTCCAATGGGGAAAATCTGCCATCTCCCCAAAGTTGCTCACCTAAGACTTCTCTCTTGTCTTACATCTCTCCTCTTATCCTCTTTGTACTAACTCCAACCTTCCCTTTAGATTATGTGAATCCTTTCCCTTCCCACTCAGGCCCCCAATTCCCTATAGTCACTGGAACTTTGGTCCCCTATCAACTCTGGGGGCTCTCAAGAGCTCAGTGTTGCCCAAAACAACCACCTGCAGCTGAAAAACAAAAGTGAAAACAGATTGGATATTTTATCCACTTAGATGGACTTTGAAGATGCAAAGATGTTTGCTTGGTGACTCTCCTCAGTCTCTCACCTAAAATTTAGTCGACAGCCTCCATAAGATTACACATCAAGACAAAGAAGATCTCAAAATTCTTTCACAAATAGTGGTTGGGATCTTT
>PVIY010043233.1:0-20442 GCA_004026745.1 Myrmecophaga tridactyla
CCAGGGCACACTCAGAGGGACCTGGGCAGACTCACTGGGACCAGGGCACACTCACAGGGGCAAGGGCACACTCACTAAGACCAGGACACACTCAGAGGGACCTGGGCAGACTCACAGGGACAAGGGCACACTCACAGGGACCAGGGCACACTCACTGGGACAAGGGCACACTCACAGGGACAAGGGCACACTCACTGGGACCAGGGCACACTCACAGGGACCAGGGGTAAGACATCATATCTTTTGGGAGGACACAGTTGGACCCATAACACAAGGCAGCTCCTATTCCACATCATTTTCTCTCTCCGGATCCCACGTGTGGCCTCGTGGCTGGGTTGACCCTACTTTTATAGAGCATTTGTCAGTAAAATAATCCACTGAACGCGACTCTGTAGACGCCCCAGGCGGGTGCTTTCTGAGGCTCCTTTGCTGGGAAGAGCCAGAGGACAGTTCCGGGAGGTGGGAAGAATCCAGTTTCCATAGCTGCCTTTCCTCCACCTTGTCCCCCGAGGGCTCTTTCCCAGCCTTGAGGGGGCCTTGGGCTTTTAAGACCAATCGCGGGAATTCCATCTGTTAGCATCAGGAGACAGAGGGCAGCGCTGGGAGGGTCAGAACTAACAGCATGGAAAGAACAAGGCAGACTCAGATCCTTACCACGTGGGACAGGGGCGGGTAATGTTTCCCTTCTATAGTCTACAGGGCAATGGGTGCCCACAAGTAGCAGGGTGCGGCAAGACCACGGTTCCGTGTAAGTGGGGGAGAAGTTCCTTCTCCCTGCAATCCTCCTGCTCCCCACATCAGGCCCTGTCTCTGAAAAAAACACAGAAGGTCTTCGAACTAGGTTTAGATGCTGCCTCCTCCAGGAAGTCGCCCTGATTGCCCTGGCCATTCCTAAAAGAGATCCAGCCCCAGCCACACCCTCTCTAGCTGCAGCAGAGTCCACCAGATGAGATCTGGGCATGGGCCCAGCTCTGCCACCAGACTTCGGAGGCCCTGGGGCCGACACTGCCCATCTTTACTCCTGGGTGGGTGTGCACGGGGATGGATGGCCCATCTGTCACTGTCTTGTGCAGCTGGACATCACCTGTAGAGACATGGCAGAGGGCAGTGCAGGTCTGAAGAGGGTGACAGAGGCAGCTGACGCAAGTGGCTCCCATACCATCTGCACCCCAAGCTACATGGCTCTTGTGCAGTTTTCCCAGCTGACCCGGGCCCCCTGGCCCCTCTGGCCCTGGAAGGGAAGCCCTCACCACCTCCAGCCCCACCTCTGATGCCCTCCGTGTCCCTCAGTGGTGGGAGTGACAGGCCGAGGACCTTCTGACACTTGTTTACTGAACGAAAGCCCCAGCTTAGGTGAAAGGTCCCCGGCAGAGCTCGGATCTGCGCGGGCTTGGCTCGATGCATGAGAGATTGGAAAGAAGACAAAATCATGAAAGGAGCCTCAGGCCGATTCCTTGGAGTGGGTGGGCAGGTTCCCAGGCCATACCACGCGGGCTGCGTCACCCTGATGCCCCACAGAGCAGAAGCTGGGGGCACTTCTTTTGCCTGCCGGCTCCTGGGGCCCCCTTTAAATGTCTGCATCTCCTGCCACCTCCAGTGGACCCCAGAGCATTTGGTGGGGAGAGACATGGGTGTCCCCGAGCTGACCTTACCCTACCAGAGCTCCCAGCCTGGACGTGCAGTCGCCGCCTATACCGCTGCTCCTGGGGTCCCCAACACAGCTGAGTAACTGTTACAAAATCATAACCCCCTGTACCCCTCCCCACAGGCCTCCCACTGCAGCTCCGCGGGGACCCCGCTTTGCAGACCCCTTCCCACGGCCTGTGCGGCCCTGCCCCCTGCATCCCGCCTGCTCGGGTTCCTGGCGCCAGCCCTAGGCCCCCCGAGATTCCCCCCATGGGGCAGGCACTGTCCAGGCTGACCTTTCCCTCTGCGGCAGGCTGTCCCTGTCGCCCCCTGCCCCCTCCACCCCCTCCACCCCCCACCCCCCATCCTGCTTCGCCTCTCCGTGACACCGGCGGCCCGGATGCAGTGTTTAGACACACCTGTCGCTGTGCTCACCTGTGCTGCGCCTCCGCCCCGAGGCTCACCCACCCGGAGGGGTTGCGTCCTGTCCGTCAGTGCTGTGTCCTGGGGCTCGGGAGCGCGCCGGCCCCTGCGCCACCCACGCCCGACGAGGGGAAGGGTGACTGCTGCGTGACGGGGGCGGGGGTCCGGCGTCTCACGGCCCCTGTCCGCCTTTCAGATCATCCTGGTGAGCTCCTCCCTCAGCGAGCGGGACCACAGCCTGTTCCTGAGCACCGATGAGGGCGCCTCCTTCCAAAAGCAGCCCGTCCCCTTCTCTGTGGAGACGCTCATCTTCCACCCCAAGGAGGAGGACAAGGTCCTGGCCTGCACCAAGGAAAGCAAGGTAGGAGGCGCGGCCGCAGCGCGGGGCTGGGGGACACGGCGCCTGCTCCCCGCACGCCCCCCGGTATGTGCACCCCTCAATCCACGCGGGGGGTGGGGGTGGAGGCGCAGTGACGAGGCGCTGAGCTGGCCGGGGCGGGGCTGCCCCGGGCTCGGGGGCGCTGGCCCCTGGGTGGAATGGCAAATGTGGGCGCACGACACGGGACCCATAGTAGCAGATAATTATGAGAATTATTCCACCCCGCCTCCCCCGCCGCCCTCTGCAGCCCAGTACAAGAGCCTTCTTCCACTTCTGGAAACTTCCACGCACCCTCCCACGTCAGCTTTGCCGGGCCCATGCCTTGGCCAGGTGCTCTCTCCTTACCACCGTCATCAGGAGGCGCGAATCACCTCCAGACCTCACCTCAGACACCCCTCCTCGGGGGGCCGCACCCACCTCCGGCCCCTTCTTGGAGCCCTTTGCAGAGGGTGGGCAGGGCTAAGGGGACCCTCACAGAGTAGCGACCCTGGGACAGGCACCCGCCGGTGCCCCCCCACGGAAGAGGGCCTGCGTGGCCCGTGGCTATGGAAGCGGGCACCATGCACACAGACAGAAAGTCACTCCCTCACCATTCCGGAGGTCCGAAGTCGAAAACCAGCCCCACTGGGACAAGGCCAAGGTGTCCACAGGGCAAGTTCACGCTGGAGGCCCCAGGGGAGTGTCCCTTCCATGCCCCATCCAGCTGCCGGTGGCTGCCAGCGCTCCTTGACGGGTGGCGGCGGCGCTCCCTGCCGCTGAGGTCTTCTGGCCACCCCCCTGTGACCCCCTCTTATAAGGATACATGATGGCACTTAGGGTGCCCCGGGGATCCAGGACCACCCACCCATCTCAAGGCCCTTACTCCATCACATCTGCAGAGCTGTTTGCCTGGAAGGGTCATGGTCACAGGCTCCAGAGGTTCGGATGTGGATATGGGCCCAATGGGGACGTGGTCTCCCTAATTCTAGGAAATGGATCCGGAGCTTTGGCCTCCGTGGTTGTAGGAAGGGTCCCGACAGGAGGTGCGACCTGGGGCAGAGCAGCTCAGGCCCCTCCAGACTGCGACCCAGCAGTCCGGGGTCAGATGAGGTGCCCTAGCTCGTCCCTCTGCCTTCCAGTCTTCTCGGGGCACCTCTGTTGGCTGAATCGACCCAGAGGCCAGAAGAAGGGGGGCTGTGGTTGCACAGGTCAGCCCCCCAGAGCGGGAACATGGGGAGAAGGGCAGAGCGTGGACCTGGAGGGTGCACAGGAGCTATCCAGACAGACGCCTTCCTTCTGCAACCCCCAGGCCAGCTCAGGCCCCACTTTCCACACTTGAGGATTCCTGTGCCTCTTTCCAGGTGCTTATCCAAGTGCACAATTATACATTTGTGCTATTATTTGATTATCATCTGCAGCTCATGGTAAGCTCCTGAGGGACAGGAACTGTGCCTGGTTCTTGTAACCATTCTATCTCAAGGGCCCTGGATGAAAATATCTGTTAGGTAGATGGAATGAAGGATGGAGGGATGGCGGCATGGATGGGTGGATGGATGGATGGATGAATAGTTGGATGGATGGATGGATGGATAGATGGATGGATGGATGGATGGATGGATGAGTTAACTTCTGTGGTGGTTAGGTTCTGGTGTCAACTTGGCCAAATGATCATGCCCAGTTGTCTGGTCAGGCAAGCACTACCCTGACCATAGCTGCAAGAATATTTCATGGCAGTTGATTACATTGGACCACTTCCATTATGGAAGGGGCAGCAATGTGTTCTAACTGGAATAGACATATACTCTGGATATAGATTTGCCTTCCCTGCATGTAATGCTTCTGCAAAAACTACCATACATGGACTTATGGAATGCCTTATCCACCATCATGGTATTCCACACAACATTGTTTCTGATCAAGGAACCCACTTCACAACAAATGAAGTGCAGGAATGGGCACATGCTCGTGGAATTCTCTGCTCTTACCATGTTCCCTATCATCCAGAGGCAGCTGGGTTGATAGAACGGTGGAATGGCCTTTTGAAGACCCAATTACAGTGCCAACTAGGTGGCAATACCTTGCAGGGCTGGTGCACTGTTCTCCAGGAGGTTGTGTATGCTCTGAATTGGCATCCATTGTATGGTGCTGTTTCTCCCATAGCCAGGATCCACGGGCCCAGGAATCTAGGGTTGGAAATGGCAGTGGCACCATTCCCCAGTGATCTCTATTACCCCTAGTGATCCACAAGGAACATTTTTGCTTCCTGTCCCTGAAACCTTAGGCTCTGCTGGTCTACAGGTCTTAGTTCCAAAAGAAGGAGTGCTCCTTCCAGGAGAAACAACGATGCCAATCAACTGGAAGCTAAGATTGCTAAGCCCAGTCACCTTGGGCTTCTCCTGCCACTGAATCAGCAGGCACAGAAATGGATTACTGTTCTGTCTGTGGTGATTGTTCCTGACTATCAGGAGGAAGTAGGACTGCAGCTACACAGTGGAGGTAAAGAAGAGTTCCTGGAATATAAGAGATTCCCTCAGGGTGTCTCTTAGTACTACCATGCCCTGTGATTAAAGTCAATGGAAAACTACAACAGCCCAATCCAAGCAGGACTACCAATGGCCCAGAAACTTCAGGAATGAAGGTCTGGTCACCCCACCAGGCAATGAACCGTTGACAGCTGAGGTGCTTGGTGAGGGTAAAGGGAGCATGGAATGGGTAGGAGAAGAGAGTAGTGATAAACGATGACCACATGACCAGGTACAAAAACGAGGACTGCAATTAAATGCATATTTCCTCCCTATTTTGTTATGATTATGTTTATGTTCGTACATGAGCAAATAGCTTATTTTCCTCTTATTATATGACACAAGTTGTATGGTCCATGTAGTAGTATTTAAGTCATAGGCTATGAAGTTTAAGAGTGAATGTTACCTAAGGACTTGCCTCCTATTCTGGGGAGATGTAGTGCATTTTCAGTTATATACAGGACAATTGAGTATTGTTAAGTGAAACATATGTCTGTTATTGTGTTCTATTTGGAAATTATGCGTGTTTCAAGGTGATATGTATAGCTGACAAGTTGACAAGGGGTGGACTGTGATGGTCAGGTTCTGGTGTCAACCTGGCCACGTGATGATGCCCAGTTGTCTGGTTAGGCAAGCACTGGCCTGAATGTTGTTGCAATGATATTTCGTGGCTGCTGTATTAAACCATCAGTCTGTTGCTTACATCTATGGCTGATTACATCTGTGATCAACTAAGGTGTGCCTCCCATAATGAGATAATCTAATGAGTTGAAGGCTTTTAAGGAAGAAGAGAGACTCCTTCTCTGCTTCTTCAGCCAGCGAGCCTCTCCTGTGGAATCCCTCCAGACCCTTCATTGCAGCCACCAGCCTCACGGCCTGGCCTACAGATTTTAGACTCTTCCATTCCAATGGTTGCGTGAGACACCTTTATAAATCTCATATTTACAGATCTCTCCTGTTGGTTCTGTTTCTCTGGAGAATCCTGGCTAACACAACTTCTACCAATAGGAAGTGCCCAGACCAGGAACCTACAAATAGAGAATCTTAGCTGAGCCATGGCTCTATGGACTTAGCCTTCTTGCCAAGGTCTGGTCCTTACTGACTGGAGACCCCACATTTTCCAGCCTCCTCAGTGGCCTCTGTGTCCCGGGCCCCCGCGGTTGGGGCAGCACGTGCTTCTGGATATTAATAGAGCTACTTGGCCTTCCATGTAATTAGACTAAAGCACAATCACAGGGACTCATTTTCCTGCTGAAATGGACTGCCTAGCAATTGGTCTTTAATTTATGGTGCCCTGAAAAATTAATGGAGCTGAAATCTTGGTTATTTTCCTTAGTTCTTTTCTGTGGACTATAAGGAAAGATTAAAGGCGGGGGTGGCTTAGTAGTAATTTTAAAAGGAATAAGACATTTGCGATAATTAATAGCCATGACACTAGGGCTTTGAACTGCTTTAGAGCTTTATGGTTTCCAAAGTTCTCTAACTCCCATAAAAGAGGGTGGTGTGATGGCATAGCACCAGCTTTGACTCCAGCAGTGATGGTCTACCAGGTGGCCAGCCGCTGCTGCAATGGAGAGTAGCACACAGTCCCAGCCCTCAGAGGCTTGCAATAGCAAGCATCACTTCTTGCTCCCGGCTTATGGCTTGGCCATGACTCTGCTGCTCTGCTCGGACTGGCCAGGCATAGCTCGTTGCTCCCAGAAGCATTTGAGGCTCGTGAGTCTCTTACGTGGGACCAGCGGTTACTTGGGGCATGCCGTTCTCACGATGGAGGCCAGAGGCTCCGGGAGGGCCAAGCCAAACTCC
The DNA here is from genome assembly GCA_004026745.1 of Myrmecophaga tridactyla. NCBI lineage: Eukaryota > Metazoa > Chordata > Mammalia > Pilosa > Myrmecophagidae > Myrmecophaga > Myrmecophaga tridactyla. Next base: position 6,736 of record PVIY010043233.1, read on the forward strand.
ACACACTCAGCTTCATGGTGTCTGCTTGACTGGAAACGCAGCCCATCCGCTCACACGCCATTGGCCGGGCTCAGTTGCATGACCAGCCCAGGGTCCATGGGGCTGGCACAGAGAAAGAGTTGGAGATTTAGACAAAAGCAATGCCCTCCTCCATCTTCCTCCTTTCCTCATTCCTCTAGCAAACAGGCTACCGCACCCACCCCCCACAGCCGGCCCACTTCGCCTTCCCTGCCCCTCCCTGGCCATGGTGATAATTTGGGGCCCACCGAGGCTGCCTTGTTTGGAGCCTGGAGTTGGGGCTTTCCTTCCAGGGCTCAGCAAACCACGTTAGGCTCCTGGAGCAATAGGATGCAAGGGGGTGGCATCTTCCCATGCCCACTCTCTGGAGGGTGCTGGCACAAAACCAACCAGCCTGCTTTCCCTGCACTTGAACCTTGGAGCTGCTCAAGAGCAGAGCACTAGGAAGGAATCTCTAAAGCCTCGTTAGTTCCACTTTTGTATGTTATTTTACTCCTCATCAAGAACCTCCTCTCCTTCCCCACACTGTGAGGAATTGTTCTCAGCCCACCAGTGCCCTCCAGAAAATCAACAGGAAGACAGAAAAGGCCTCTTTGAATGGGAAATCAAAGGAGGCTTCCTGGAGGAGAGGAGCTTGCACAGTGTAAAGAATGGGTTAGAAGGTATGCCTGTTTTTTGACACAACTTTAAAAACAAAGATGAAGACACATGAAAAGAAAGAAGAATAATTGCCCACAATCACCAGCCCTGAAGGAAAGGCAGAGTGCTGCCATGGCAACCTGTGTAGGTGGTGGAGGGCACGGGCATCTAACGTGGGTGAGTAGTGAAGTGGGTGCCATGGCGGAAGCTGTGGATATGATGGGCAGGTGAGCTGCCCCCTGGGCCACAGACCTCCACACCATGCTTACAGCCCCCTCCAACCTCAGATTTCAGCATCAGGAAGAAATTGAGCTTCTCTCTGGGAAACACAACAATTTAGTAAGCAACAGGAATCTCTTATGTCATCATGTGTTCATTTATGTTCCTGTCATTTGCATTTGGCAGGACTCTGAGCAGGAAACAGACACCACTCTGGGGTATCTTAAAAGGGGAAAGGATTGAACAGGGGAGAAATTGGAAACTCTAAAAATGGTCAGGAAGGCTGGAGGAGGTCTCTTTAGGTTGAGCCCCTGGGATGGCTCCCAGAAGCCTGCAAACTGACCCACCAGGGGAGCTTCTACCATGCCCTGGTCAGGAAGATGGGGGACCAGGAGCCCCCACTGGAATCAAGACCACACAACCGAGGCAAGGTCCAGGTATGTGGAAGTAGCCACTGCCACAGCCACAACTGTCTGGCCACACCCCTGAAGTCAGTGACCAGACGCTGGAATGCAGGGTTGAGCTGCCGCCTCCACCCCCACCCCCTTTCCACACTCAAGCATGGTAGATGGATGCAGCAGCACGTATCTGTGACCCAGCTGGCCAGTGGCAATGACCTACACGGGTAGAAAAGTGCCTCCATCTCGCTCTTGCCTTCCAAATATCATGGGAGTTCATCTATTTGCTCCAGAAGCCTAGCTGCAAGGGAGTCCTAGCAATGTCAGCATTCAGCTTCCCAGCCTCGCCCACACAATGACATGCCCCAGAGTGAGGGAAGGAAGGATGCTGAACCCCAAACATCCACATCCAACGCATCAGTAATAGCCCAGGGCAGAATTGCAGCAATTCTGGTAATTGGGCACAGCTTACGGGCATGCATTTCTGCGTTTGCACCTTCCCTCTGGCCTCATCCTACTTGTTTACCCCTATTTCCCCCTTGATAGGACAGTTTATCATTTTATCTTCCTATTTGAGTGGTCCATGCATCCCTATACACTGCCTCAAGTCCTTTTGAGATGTGCAACCCAGAAGTCATTAAAATCCCCTTCCTACAAATGCCGCCACGCATGTTTTAGCTGTAGGTAACTGGAACTCCACTGACATGTTTATTCTTTATTTGCTGGTGTTTATCTTCTTATTAAGGAGAAATGGTATGTTTGTGCAGCCATGGATTGCGAGTTGTAAAATCATCTCCTGTGAGAGCAAATTGGACAGGCTTCATAAAGCTCTGGGGCAGGCGTAAATGGGAGCCATCAGGCGATGGTGGCTGGCAATGCCCTCCATGCACACGGAGGTTTGGTCCTGGACTCCCGGAAACTGAAGCCCCACGCTCATTTTCTATTCACTTATTGCCTGAGGGTATAAGCAGGGGTCTTCTTCCAATTTGCAGGTGGGTAAATTGAGGCAGGAGGCGGAAGGGTCCCTGTCCTGGGTCACGCGATGACCCAGAGAAAGGCCTAGAGGTGCCTGTCACTGGCAGCCCCACTCCCACGGGTGGGAATTGCTGCTTGAGCGAACTCTGTGTGACCTTGGCCACATAGCTAATTTGCTGAGTGAGCTTCAGTTCTTCTGTCTATAAAGGAAGGAGCTGCCCATTTTATGGTGCGTGTGTGTGTGTGTGCGTGTGTGTGCGTGCACATGTGGATTCAATGAGGCAGCATTCGACACACACTCCTGCAGCGCCTGGCTCCACGGAAGGGCCACAGCTGCCCACAGCCTTGCCCATGGGGGCCCTAGTGGAGAATTAAATGCAAACTGCCGCTGGCTTCGATGGTATGCCTGAATGCCTACTACGTGCCAGGCATGTTTCCAGACGCTCAACAAAACATGGGGATTCCTTGCCCTTGTGAAGGTTACATTTCAGCAGATGAAAGTTTTCAGGAAAAGTCCTCTTTCAACTATTAAAGGTGACAATTTCCTATCATGTACCCTAGGACAGGTATCAACAAACCATAGCCTGCAGCCCAGACTTGTAAAGTTTTATCAGCACGCGGCCATGCGTTTGTTTGTGGACTGTCCATGGCTGCTTTCCCTCAGAGGCAGAGTTGACTAGTGTGGCAGAGACTATATGGTCTGGGAGGCTGACAGTGGGTATGATCAGGCTACAAGAAAAGTCTGCCACCCCCTGCCCTAGAGTCAGATTCATTCGTGCATTCAGCAAACGTGCTGCAGACACGCCCCAGCGCTGGACAGAGGGCTCTGGGGACCGAGGTAAGCAGGGCAGAGAGGATGCCCATAAGCAGCATGCAGATTGGCAGAGAAGATGAAAATAAAACTTCCAAGTCCTGGGACTCACGGAATGGTGCGCTCCATGAAAGGCCAGTGGCTGTGGGTTTCAGTGAACTGTCTGGCCAGGGGAGCATGCAAGACAGACAGGTGGGAGACATCTCCCCCTGAAGGAGTCAGCCAAGTGGCCTGGGGCTGGGAGGATTTCGGGGTGCAGGTGGTGAGAGGTGGATATCCCTCCCTAGAGAACAGCCAGAGCAGGAGTCTGGCAATGGGGACTGGGACACTTCCTTTTGGTGGAGCATGTGGCTTCTGTTGCAGCTAAGGAAGGGACCCAGGACAGTTACTCGGTGCCTTGAATACCAGGCGAGGATTCCTACACTCACCTGCAGAGATGCACACCCAGGAAGCATCTGGGAGTAAGACGAGTCAGCCAGATAGTATTCCAGGAAGACGGGACAGCATGTGCCAAGGCCCAGAGGCAGCAGAGAGCAAAGGGCTCAGAAAACAGCAAGGAGTTCAACATAGCTAGATCTGCCTCTGAGGGAGCATGCTTGGGAGGGGAGCCCCAACTAAATCAGTAGAGTTTGGGGAGCCAGGAAGAGGTGAGGTACTCAGCAGTGTTTGCTCACAGTCAGCCCTCAATAGCAGCCCCTGCTATTATAATTTTGTCACAAGTGATTGATGATTCGTTGAGTGCCTCCTACCCATACCCACTTCCCAGCAGTGCCTGCCATAACCCTGTAACATCTTTTAGACAAAGTGGGGAAACGGAGGCATGGAACGGTTTTGCTATACGTATGAGGTCACGTGGTTGAGCACAGGTGGTCAGGAGCACAGGAGCCGGGCTGCCAGCCCCAAGTCTGTGCAGTCACAGGATGCTGGGGAGCATCCTTTCACAGGTGGGGAAACTGAGGCTGGGGAGCCGCATGGTGGAGCAGCAACAGAGACACAGGGATGGAGCTCAGCAGGACTTGGGTCTCTGCTCCCGTGGCCGCCTCTTCTCCCTTCCCAGTGCAGTTTGCCTCCTCAATCGACAGCGCTTACTGCAGGCAGGGCCCACCGAAAGCGTCTAGTCCAGGCCTGCCCACCACCAAGCACATCAGACTCCAAGCTTAGCTTGCGGGGTGCAGGGTTTCAATATGTGTAGTGCTGCACGGGTCCCTGAGCTCCCAAAGGGTCAGTTCAAACCTCCTCTCAGGAATAGAATGGATGCTTCATTGTTCCAATAACCCCGCGAAACTAAAACAAAAGCAAAATAATGCAATACAAGTTGAATCAGAGACATCAATTACAGAATTGCCCACATCCAATATGTATGTTTACTCTACATATGAGAGTTAGCAATGAAGCGTATTGAAATGCAAAGGGGCACACAGAGCACAAACGAATGAATGCCAGGAGAAAGGGGAGCGATGCCTCCCATCCTCCAGGAAGAGTAAAGGGAAACCTTGTCATGCGTGTCCGAGAGTGCTTGGCGCCTGGCGCACATCTCCTTGAGTTCTCCCGACCTGAAGGAGGACCTCCGTTCCCATTTTACACGCAAGGAAACTGAGGCTCTCCTGGATAACTCGCCCCAGGGGGACAGAGATTTGAGCCCCAGTGGCCCGGGGTTTCCTGGTCTTGCTGTTAAGAGACTATCCCTGTCACTCTGGATGGCGAGGGGCAGAGGACTGCCTCCTGCAGGGCCCTCCTGCCGGCACACTCACTTCCCTGCCCCCCACGCCTTGGGCCACCGTCCTGCCCATGACAGCTGCCTCTGAGGCCAGCACCCTGGAAACAGACCCACAGTTTGCTGGGCCCATGCACGTCTCCTGCTTCGGGGTCTGCATGGATGCTCCCTGCCCCCTGGAATGGCCTTGGTGCCTTCTCTGCCCACAGATGCCTCCCATGCCCTTCGGATGTGGGTCTGATGCCACACAGCTGGCATGTCCAGGAGGAAACGGGGGCCTCTCCAGGCATTTCACATGGAGGGAATTTGACACGGGGACTCAGCTACAGAGGCACTGAAGGGCTGAAGGTACAGAAGGGGGAAGATGAGAGACTGTCAGAAGCGACTGCCCCCCCCAGGCTGGATAAGAAAAGGGGGGAAGGCTGTGCCACGAGCCCCAATGGCTGGGCTGCTGGAGCTGCGGCTGTCGGAGCCGAGCCCCTGGACGGGGACCCTGGGGACCCTCCTTTGCTGGCTTCTCCTGCTACGGATGTTGCCAAAGCAGCCTCCAAGGGAGGTGCGGGTGGCGGCCTCTTCCTTCTGCTTCCCAACACCTACACGTGCTCCTCAGAGGCAGGGCCGCACGCGCAGTGCACAGCTCCTGGGCACCATCAGGCCCACCGTGGTAGACAGGAGGGTGTAAGGAGGTGAGCGCAAGCACGTGTGTGTGTGTGTGCGCGTGATGTAGTTTGTGCATGTGTGCATGGATATGGATGAAATCCATGTGTACATGTGTGTGTGAATCCGTGAGTGTGCGCACACACGTGTTTATGTGTGCACACGTGTGATGGCATGTGTGCATGGTGTTCATGGATATGGATGTGAGCCTGTGTGTATGTGTGCGAGTGTGGTGATGTGTAAGTGTGTACATACATGTATGATTTTGAGTGCAGGTGTGTGTGAATGTGTGTGCACCTGTGCACGTGTGTGGGTGCAAATAGGTGAGTGTAGTGTGCATGGACACTTGTGTGTGTCCCTGTGTGCCTCTGTGTGCATGTGCCCGTGTGTGTGCGCTTGCCTGTGAGAGAAGCTTCTTCCCCGAACCGAGGGATCGGTCCCCCTCTCGCTCTCCCCGTGGACGGCAGACGTCTGCACCCATCACCCAGGACTTGTGTCCAGGTCTGTCCTCTCTCCCACCCAGTTGTGAGCCTCTGAGACCAGGGCTGGGGCTGGTTTGGGCCTGGGTCAGCCTTGGCCTGGCAGGAAGCCCGACTGGGGACAGCGGGGCACGCCGCACTCCTGGGACCCTCAGGCCTCCGGGGTCCTGCTCAGGCCACGGCCCAGCCGCCCATGGGTGGGACGGCACAGAGAAGCAGCGTCTCCTGGTCTCGGAGCGTGGCTGGCTGGCCACGGACAGTGTTGTGGCAAACACAGGGCTGTGCGGTCAGGGAGCCGCACCCCAGCACGGCCACCTCGCACCGCAGCGCCGCTCTCTCAGCCTCTACTGGCGTGTTTGGGAAATGAAGCGGTGTACCCCACCCCAGCACGGCAGGGTCAGCGCCAGCCCAGAGATTTCGCTGCAATAAGGGGGTCCTCCCCACCCAGCCCCCCACATCCCCTGGATGGTCTCACCAGCTGCAGGTGGGGTGAGGCCCCTGTCCCCAAAGTGAGTGCAGGCAGAGGGGGTGCAGCTTTGTGTCTACCCCGTGGGGCCCAGCAATTTCCACTTGGTATTTCCAAAACCCACCCTTCCTGCCCTGTGGCACCTTCTCCTCTGGGGTCCCCAACCCGAGCCTGAGGGCACAGAGCTGAAGAGCCCCTCACCCCTTCTACCCCGTCCCAGGGGCCCTGTCCTCCCCACTGGCAGCTGCCCCAGCCCAGGCTCCCCACCAGGGATGCAGGGGGTCAGCAGTAGATGGCTGGAACAGATGAGTGAGCAGCCAGCAAGAACCTGTTTTGGGGAGCGGGACCCCACGGGAGCTGAAGCTCCAAGCCACTCCCCAACCCCGACACACTCGCATGCACTGTCCATTGTCCAGTCGGACTTTGTTGACGAAACGCAAATTCAAGATAAAATTGTTTAGGATCAAAGCACGGGGCCCTTTGGAGCAGGGCCAGCCCTGGTTTCAAGCCCCAACTTGCCTGCCCCAACCCCCCCAAGACGGATCCCATGCTGCAGCCAGAGGGGACACGTTCATTCCCTGCACTGGGCTTTCATTTGTACCGCACCCCCCACCTTTGCACATGCTGCCTGCCCCTCAGAGGGCCCTCTCCCTTCCTTTACTCCTCACACCTGTGTCATATAGTCCTCCATAAACTTCGGGGCTCATGTGCCTCCTCCTTGGAGTCCTCCCTGAATTCACCCTGCAGAGCCTCAGCCCCTGATGTGAGCTCTGGACTCCTGGCGCCTGCCTCGGGGTGAGACTAGCTCCCCGTCGGGACCTCTTGCCCAGGCTGCACCTGTGGGCTCTGGGGGAGTGGGTCTGTGCCCCCAGGGCTGGGCACGGGGCCTGAAACACTGGGCAGGGGGCAGCACGGCCGGCGTGTGTGTGTCTGCTGGACCATGTAGACTTGGCCTGGCCACCCCAGCGTGGGTGCATGCCTTCCGTCTCCCAGAGGTGTTTCCTTCCTCATGTCGTGACCTGTCTTTTCTGTTTTTTTCCACCCGAAGCTCTACGTGTCGTCTGACCTGGGGAAGAAGTGGAAGCTTCTGCAGGAGCAAGTGACCAAAGACCGCGTGTTCTGGTAAGGCCCCTCTCACCCTGCCAGAGACCCAGGGGCTGGACCAGGGCCAGACCCACCCTCTCCTCCCCTTGGCCTCCTCGTGTCTCTGCCCCCAGCCCAGCACCCTGCTCATCAGCGGACCCCCAGGTGACCCCTTCTGTCCCATGGGGCAGTGCAGGAAATAGGACATGTCCGAGGCTCAGCGTCCACAGGCCAGGGTGGCGCCCATGAGCCAAATGTGAAGCTTCACCCACCTGAGAGTCCCCCCGAGCTCTGTCCTTCTCTGTGGATAGAAAGAGGTGGCATTGGAGAGAAACTATGGGCACTTACCATGGCTGTCAGATCCTCCCCCCTCAGCCGCTGCCCACCCCGGCAACCCAACACACCTGGGCTCCCCTCCCAGGGCTTGGAGGTGCACCTGTCCATACCTTCTGGGAGCCAGCAGGTGTGGTGGGTCCAGGGGTGTCCCCTGACCTGCAGGCGAGCAGGGGCTCCCATCCGGGGCACAGGGCATCACAGGGGGCTCCATCCAGGCCCGGCCGGCGTCCAGCTCGGAGGCAGCTTCCCCATTTCCGGCACGGTGGGAAACAGGTGTGCACAAGTGCGCTGGGTGACTTCCGAGGTCCCCGGAGGACACATGGCTCGGTCGAAGCTGTGGGCAGTAGGGCAGGGGCTGGGGGCCAAGGACAGCCACCCAAGGCCATGGTCACCCCCCAACCCCAGCAGAAGAGGGGAGAAGCGATGGCTCTCTCTCTGGGGGGGTGGGGGTGCTGCAAAGGGCAGCCCAATTCTTTCCCCAGAGCCGAGCGCAGTCCTCAATCACCCGTCTTATCACTGATGGCAGCTCTCAGGGGAGGGGATGCTGGGCTCCTGAGAGCTTGCAGGGGTGGGGGGGCGGGGGGAGTGGGGCCAGGGCATGGGATTTCCCAGCCGCGTGGGCCTGGCAAATGGGCATCTGCTGCACCGCGTCCAGCTTGGTCAGGCCCAGGTCACTCCGGCCCACTGCCCACAGGGGACGGCTCAGGAGGGAGAGAGAGTGACAGCCACTGCCGACGCCACCCAATAAACCATCCATGATTCACCCGTGATGTTATCTCGGGCAAATCAAATTATTTCTTCCCCCAAGTTTCTCGGATTGCTCCGAGTTGTTCCGTATCAGGCTGATCCCTGCAGACAGCCCAGCAGTCGGCCAGGTCCTCTGGGATGCCGTGGCGACAGCCGGGGGACTGGAGACTCCTGTCACCCGCAGCCAATAACGCTGTTTTGACAGCATCTCCAAGGAGCTCTTTGTCCTTAACCGACAGCGGGAATTACCAAAGCCCATGTTGGGTCTGAAGCTCAGGCTCATTAACGTTTCGAGAAGCTAAACACAAAGTGAGCTCATTAGAGCAGCCTCGCGGGCAGGCAGACAGGTCAGTGCTGTCGGGGCTGCGTGTCCCAGGCCACCCGAACAGACCCCACGAACGGCGACCCAGCCGCTGGCCCTGCAATGCTGACTTCCTGACAGTCCCTGTGCAGCATCCCATGGAAAGCTTGCAGCAACCTCTCCTGTGACCGAGGAAGAAACCGAGGGTCAGGGTGGCTGAGGGACAGGTCGAGGCTCTGCGCCCGTGCTTTCTGCCCCCTCCTGCTGAATCGCCCTGCTCCCAGCTCTCCTGGGAAAACCTCTACCCACCTCCTTCCTTAGCCCCAGGGTTCTGTGCCTGGCACGGACCCAGTGGGTGGCAGGAGGTGGGAGGAAGTAGAGGTCGACCAAGAGTTTCTGGAGCAGGGGCCCGGCCCCAAGCCTTGTCCTTCTTTGCTCAGCCCAAGCGGGTCAGAGTCCTACGAGAGCGAGCAAGCGAGAGGGCTGGAGAGGTCAATTAGCAAATGGGCAGAGTGAGGGGTGAGTGGACGGCTGGCGCCATCACCTGACTTTGCAGGTTGTAACACTAAAGTTCTTTCTGCCCGGCCAAGGGCTGGGCCACGTTCCCAGTGTCAGGCCTTCAGAAAGGAGGGGGGAGATGTCAGGCACAGAGCCCTCTTCCCTGGGGCTTAAGGCTCTTCCCTCATAGCTCAGATAATTGGCATTGTCCGGGCTCCGCAATTACAGCAGCCTGTCCTGACCGGCTCCAGCCACACAGCACCCCTGACCCGGGGCCTTTGCACTTGCTGTCCTGGCTCCCTAGAATGTCCCTTCTTAGATGCCACATGTCACTGAATCACAAAGGCCTTCCCTGGCAGCCTCGGATAAAATGCCCACCCCGTCCAGCCCTCCCCCATCCTGCTAACGAGCAGTATTACTTTCTCTCGTTCTCCCGCCTCCAGACGTCCTTTATGTTTATTCACTTAACACCTGGCTCGCTCTCTCCCTCCCCCTCTAGATGTCCTCTCCTGCCAGCAGGATCACTGTTGTGGTCACTGCTGAATCTCCAACACCTTGAACTATCGAGGCAACGAATGAATGAATCCCCAAGATTTCCATGTGCATGAGACACATACCCTCTGCCTTCTTAGCCTCTGTTTTGTCTGTACTGAAGGAGCTGATTCCTGCTCTTGTCTTGGTAATGATACAAAGAGCTTTAGCTCGTGTCCAGCACGCAGTGGGTGCACCAGGGAGGTCTCTGCCTGTCTCTTTCGTGTTCTTTGAATCCCATTTAAATACTCATACAGAGGAGACACCTATCACGTGTAAGCACATGCTTTCCTGTGGCCAGAAAGACCCCGGCCGCCCAAAGAACTGACTTCCTCCCGCTCACGGAGGACGGTAACGCACCCTGATGGCACAGGGTTGGAGAGAGCCCCCCTTCCGTCCCTGCCCATGCGCCCTGCCGGGCAGAGATGCTGCGGGAGACCCTGCCTCCTTGCCTCTCACATGACTGACTGGCCTGGTCTGTTGGCAAAATGGTTCCTAAAGAGTTTGAGCCTGGGACAAATGTTCACAGATGTTTTTTCAAACTGGGAGCCCCTTGAGGACAGATGGACAGATGGATGGATGGATGGATAGGTAGGTGGGTGGGTGTATGTATGTATGTATGTATGTATGTATGTATGGATGGATGGATGGAATTGATGGATGGATGGATGGACAGATGGAGAGAATGATAGTGGATGGATGAATAGAAGAATAGGTGGACAGATAGATAGATGGGTAAGTGGATGGGTAAATGTATGGATGGATAGATGGATGAGCAAATAGATGAATGAATGGATGGACAGATAAATGCTGGACCTATGGACAGATGGATGGATGGTGGCAGGCAGTTATGTCATGCATGGCCTCCCTGCTGGGCTGTGCATCCTTGGGGCCAGTGGCTATGTCTTGCTCGCCTCTGGGTCCTCACCCCCACTCACAGCGAGTGCTCTGTAGGTTTTTATGATGCTCACCCAGCAGGTTGACACCTTGCCCGTGGGCATTCAGCCCAGCGCAGGGGCACCAGTGGTAGGCAGCAAGTGGTGATGGCCAAAAGGGTATGGGTCAGTGTCCCTTGCTGGTAAGCATTTCAGGCTTGTTAACCCTGGACATTGGCCTTTGCCCTGCCGTCTTGGGTCCTGGGGCCCTGAGAGGGGAGATGCCACATAACTACCAGGGTGGAATCATCACAGGTGTTGTTATTACAGCTGCCAGATGACAGCAACGAGAAGGCAATAGAGGGTGGCAGCCTCCGGTCAGCTCAGGCAGGACAAACTGTGGTCCCTGCGGCTGCAGGCAGATGGCCCAGGGCTGAGGGGCCGGGGCATGGGGGGTTCAGGAGAACTGTCTGTGCACCCGGGGGCTTCTAGCAGACCCTGATGTACACCGAGTACAGACTCTGCCTGCTGTGCTGCAGCATCGTGAGGGTTCCCGCCGAGCCCTAGCGTGACTGAGGGGCAGACGCCATGCCTGCTTCTGCTCAACCACCTTCCCCCAAACCCCGCAGGTCTGCTATGTACCCCCCATTTCACAGAGGTCTGGAAACTCACCCACTGCAGCCTCTGGTGAAGGTGGCATCAGAACTCAAACCCCGAAGCCCTTGTGCTTTCTGCTGCCATCTTAGCTGCAAAGGACAGAGCAAAGGACTGTGGGAGGAGGGCCAAAGGGAGAAGGGGATGGGAAGGGTCACCTGGGGAGGGAACAGTAGCTGCAAAGGCTCAGAGGAGCGAGAGAGCTCAGGGGTGGGGGCGAGTGGGCCCTTCGTTCTGGCTGGAAGGAGAGTGGGTGGAAGGACATGGAGGAAGGGCAAGAAGTCCTGCCGGAACCGGGACACACACCCTCCTATCTCCCCCCTCCCCAGGCCAGCTCCCCCAGGCTCACCCCTCCCCAGGCCCAGGATGCCCACCTCAGCCTGGAGCCTGCTTCCCTGGCCCACCTGGCCGTGCCTGCTCAGCCCTGTTCAAGGGCCCATGTGGTGGGTCAGCCACGCTGCTGAGCCCACGCTCCAGGTCTGTCTGACCCCAAAGCCCCTGCCCCCGCCACCCTGTGCTGCTCCCACACGGCTCTCACGGCAGCACAGGGAATCAGCCGGGTGGCTCAGCATCCTCCATCCCCGTTGCTGTAGCTGTAAAGCAGCACCACCCCACCCTGAAGGCGAGGTAGAAGGGGCACAGGCTGTCCCACGGGGGGCCTGGGAGAAGGGTGTGGGCAGTGGGGGTGGGTGCTGAGGGGAGCACAAGCTTTGACACCAGCAGAGCTGGGCAGGGGCCTGGAACTGCCACTTGCTGGCACTTTGTGGGCACCTCTCTGACCTCAGCACAGCCCTGGGTGAAGGCCGATGCTGGTGCCTGCGTGGCACAGTGAGCCCAAGGCAGAGTGTGGGAGAGCTTCATCCAACGGCCCAGTGCCAGGAGCAAGTCTGGGCCCCTCTGACCGAACCTTCAGCTCCACAGAAGGATTTGGGCTAGGGCTTGGGGAGCCCTGATGTGAGCTCATCAAAGGGACAAGGCTGAGAGCAGCCCCTTCCCATGGGTGCCTCTCCATGGGGGGCATGGCAGCGGGCAGCGTGGTGCGGGGGATAGAACAAACCCCTGAGAAACTGAGAGCCTCGGTGCAGGCTGAACCATCCTGCCCTAACAGCTGTGGGAACTTCTCTCTGCTCCTCTGAGCCTCAGTTTCCTTATTTGCAAAATGAGGAGGCTATTCCCAGGCCATCTCCTCAGATGGTTTTGATGATATTTTACATAACAATGTAAAAATCAGTAGCGTTTTGCCCAAGCCCGGGCCCCTGCAGGGAAGGGGCAGGGGCTGCGTCTATCTCCAGGAGACAGTGGCTGTCCGGGAGGTCCCTGTCCCCTGGACCCACAGAGGAGGGTGACCTGGCCCGAGGGCCATGGGGCCTCTGTCCCTAGCACCATCTCGGCACATTCTTTTCCAGGGCTGTGGCTGGGGTGGACAGTGATCCTGACCTGGTCCACATGGAGACACAGGAGCCCAGCGGAGGTAAGCCTGGAGGGACACGGGCCCAGGTGTCCCCGAGTCTCCCCTCAGTAGCCACCACCCCACCCGTCCATCCTACACGACCGACCTCACCGTGTTGCCATGTGGCATCACTGAGCATGTGCTTGTTCTCAGCTGGGGGAAGGGACCTCAAGAAGCCCTGCTCCACTGGGAAAGTCTATTAAGAAGGCAATTGGCTCTGGCCCCTGAGCCAGAGACTGTCTCCCACCCGCTCGGTGGTCCCATCTCCCGCCAGGACCGAGGCAGGGCGGGGCCTTCCCTGGCTTCCTCCCGCCAGGGCCAGGGTCAGGCCCACTCACCCCAGCTGGCCCCCTCCCAGGCACCCACGCCACGAGAGGGTCCTCTGTGCTCCCGAGGGAGGTTAGGCCACAGCACTGTGGAATGTACTCGAGCATCAGAGCCAAGGAACGTTCCAGCCCATTGGAGCTGGTAATCCATAGACACTCCTCAGTCCCCCAGGCCAGGCCCAGTGCTGACCCTGCTGGGGACACGGCGATGAGCGCGGCACAGCCTGTCCTTGTGAGGTGACGGCTCCGACACACTCCCCCACTGAACACCAAGCAAGACGTGGTGTGTGCTGGGGCAGAGGCCATGAGGGTGGGCGGGGCAGGGCCCACTACCTGTCCCTCAGGAGGGCCACATCCGCCCTCCCATGTCTGACCCCCCCAGGACTCGGCACCGTCACCTTTCGCAGAGCAGCTGCGGGTTAGGCCATGGGTTAGGGCTGGAGGTCCCCGCAAAGGATCCTGCGTGGGGTGCGAAGGGCGGGCTTAGGCCAGGGCAGTGGGGTCCTGGAGGGGGCAAAAGGGCGTCTGCC
>PVIY010043234.1:0-20437 GCA_004026745.1 Myrmecophaga tridactyla
TTTTACATCTGAAGTCTAATTTGTTGGATATTAGTATAGCTACTCCTGCTCTTTTCTGGTTGTTGTTTGCATGAAATATCTTTTCCCAACCTTTCACTTTCAACCTATGTTTATCTTTGGGTCTAAGATGTGTTTCCTGTAGACAGCATATAGAAGGATCCTGTTTTTTAATCCATTCTGCCAGTCTATGTCTTTTGATTGGGGAGTTCAATCCATTAACATTTGGTGTTATTGCTGTTTGGGTAGTACTTTCCTCTACCATTTTGCCTTTTGTATTTTTTATGTCATATCTAATTTTCTTTCTTTCTACACTCTTCCCCACACCTCTCTCTTCTGTCTTTTCGTATCTGTCTCTAGTGCTCCCTTTAGTATTTCTTGCAGAGCTCATCTCTTGGTCACAAATTCTCTCAGTGATTTTTTGTCTGAAAATGTTTTAATTTCTCCCCCATTTTGAAGGACAATTTTGCTGGGTACAGAATTCTTGGTTGGCAGTTTTTCTCTTTTTGTAATTTAAATATATCATCCCACTATCTTCTCGCCTCCATGGTTTCTGCTGAGAAATCTACACATAGTCTTATTGGGTTTCCCTTGTATGTGATGGATTGCTTTTCTCTTGCTGCTTTCAAGATCCTCTCTTTCTCTTTGACCTCTGACATTCTGACTAGTAAGTGTCTTGGAGAACATCTATTTGGATCTATTCTCTTTGGGGTATGCTGCACTTCTTGGATCTGTAATTTTAGGTCTTTCATAAGAGTTGAGAAATTTTCAGTGATAATTTCTTCCATTCGTTTTTCTCCTCCTTTTCCCTTCTCTTCTCCTTCCGGGACACCCACAACACATATGTTTGTGCGCTTCATATTATCATTCAGTTCCCTGTGTCCCTGCTCATATTTTTCCATTTTTTTTCCCTATAGCTTCTGTATCTTGTCGGATTTCAGATGTTCCGTCCTCAGTTCACCAATCCTAACCTCTGTCTCTTGAAATCTACCATTGTAGGTTTCCATTGTTTTTTTCATCTCTTCTACTGTACCTTTCATCCCCATAAGTTCCATGATTTGTTTTTTCAGACTTTCCACTTCTTTTTGTTCATTCCTTGCCTTCTTCATATCCTCCCTCAATTCATTGTTTTGGTTTTTAATGAGGTTTTCCATGTCTGTTTGTACATTCTCAATTAGTTATTTCAGCTCTTGTACCTCATTTGAACTACTGGTTTGTTCCTTTGACTGGGCCATAGCTTCAATTTTCCTGGTGTGATTTGTTATTTTTTGCTGTCGTCTAGACATTTAATTACCTTAATTAGTTTATTCTGGGGATTGCTTTCACTTATCTTACCTAGGGTTTTCTTGCTAGATGAATTTATTGTCTATCTGTTCTTTGACCTTCAGTTCAGCTTTTTCCAGACCTCTAGCTTAGGTTTTGTTTAACAGAGGATAATTTTTCAGTTCTTGTTTTCTTGTTTCTTCCCCTGCTTGTATGGTGCCTTTTCCCTCCCCACCCACAGGAGGGTCTACGTAGGTATTATAGACTCCAGCTAGGTTTTCCCCGGACTAAAGTGGCCTCCTATCAGGGGGGAAGGAGTCACCTGCGTCAGTTTTCCCTGAGGGTGAGACCCAGCAGATTAAAAGACTTTCCTGTGAAGTCTCTGCGCTCTGTTTTTCTTATCCTGCCCAGTATGTGGCGTGTCTGCCTGCGGGTCGCACCTGCAAAAGATGTTGCGGCATCTTTAACTTTGGAAGACTCTCCCTGCTGGGGGCGTGGTGGAGACGGAGGCGAGGTTGTAGGCTGGTTTTAATGGCTTCAAATTGCCAAGCCCTGGGGTCTGAATTCCTTTAGAGAGGGATTCCACCTGAGTGGGCTTCACCCCTCCCCTGGGGAAGGCACACGTGGGAGACAGCCCTGAAAGCAGCTTGTTTCTGCCTATGTCTGGGGCAGTTGCAGCCCGAGAAGTCCCGCTGCTGAATCCAGAGGCTGCCAAGTCTCCATAGAAACACAGCCACTAAAACCTCCATTTCCTCCCCTTTCCTCTTTTTCCAAGAGCCCAATGAGCGAACTCCGCCTTGACCAGGTTTAGAGTCTCTTTCCTTTCCCTCTGGGAAGCCGCCTGTTGGGGAGGGGCGCCAGGCACTGGCTGCCGTGGCTTGGGAAACTCACGGTTTTGGGGAGGCTTGCAGCTGGTCCAGCTGGTCCAGACTGGGGTACACTGTGTGTCCAGTCACTAACGTGGCTCCGGGAGCTGTTCTGTACTGTTTCTGGTTATTTAGTAGTTGTTCTGGAGGATGAACTAAAACGTGCACATTGCTAAGCCGCCATCTTGGCCCCTCCTGGAGCAGTGCTTTTGGGGAGTGGGGGGATTTACACTACTAGATGACTATATTCGAAGAAAAGAAAGGTCTCAAATAAATAACTTCAGTTTCCAACATAAGAAACCAAAAATAAAGACAAGCAAACTAAATCCAAAGAAAGTAGGAAAAAAAAAGGAAATAATAAATATGAAGATCAAAGCAGATACCAATAAAATCGAAAAAAGAGAAAAGGAAATCAATGAAATCAACAGCTGATTATTTGTGAAGACCAATAAAAATTGGTATGCCTCTATCAAAATTGAGTGGGAAAACGAGAGAAAACACAAATTACAAATATCAGGACTGAGAGAGGTGGCCTCAACACCACAGTTTCTACAGATATTAAAAGAACAATAAAGGAGTATTTTGTACAATTTTATGCTAATAAACTCATAAATTTAAACTCCTTGAAAGACAAATTATCACAGCTCACTCCAGAAGAAACAGGTGAGCTGAATGATCCAATATATATTAAAGAAATTGAATTTATACTTAAACACCTTCTCACAAAGAAAACTCCGAGCACAAATGACTTCAGTGATGAACTCTACCAACTACTTAAGGAATAAATACAAATTTTATACAGTCTTCAAAAAAACTGGAGAAAATACTTTCCTACTATTCTATTAAGCCAGCATTAGCATGATACCAAAATCAAAACAACATGCTACTAGGGAAAAAAAGCAAAGAAAACTTATAGCTTAAGAGTCCTAATAAAGAGAAATATAAATCATTAAAATAGTAACAAGTAGACCAGTGATGAGTGTGTGTGTGTGTGCGCGCGCGCGTGTGTGTAGATAGAGACAGAGAGAAAAAGAGAGAGAGAGAAATACACACACTAAAACCAAGTGTTTAATCCCAGGAATGCAAGAGTGGGTTTCACATTTGAGAATAAACCAATGTAATTCAGTATACCAAAAGATTAAAAAGGAAAACCCTATGACCATTTCAATCAATGCAAAAGTAGGATATGATATGGCAGGCTATGGTGGCTCAGCAGGCCTCGCCTGCCATGCCGGAGAACTGGGTTCGATTCCCGGTGCCTGGCCATACAAAAAAAAAAAAAACAAAGAATATGACAAAATCTACTGATGTTAACTAAAAAAAACTCTCAAACTAGAATAAAAAGGAATTTCCTCAACCTGATCAAGGACACCTACAAAACCCAAAACTAACAATCATAATTCATGGTGAAAAGCTGAATGCTTTCCCCCTAAAATCAGGAACAAGGCAGATATGTCTATTCTCACCATTTCTACTCAACACTGTACTGGAGGTTGATAAGGCATAATCAGGCAAGAAAAATATACAAAAAATATCTGGATTGGAAAGACTTAAAACTGTCTTCATTCACAGATAACTTGTAGAACACCAAATAGAATTCACAAAAAAAGCAACTAGGACTAACAAACAACTTAGCAAAGTTGCATAATAGAAGATCAACATACAAAATCAATATTTCTATATGCCAGCAGTGACAGTAGGGACAATTAGAAATTGGAATTTTTAAAAATACCATTTATAATAGCACCCAAAATTTTAAATAATTAAGGATAAACTAAGTATCTGTCCACTGAAAACTACAAAATATTATCAAGAGAAATTAAGGAATACCTAAATAAATGAGACAAATTTTGTTCATGGAATGGAAGACTCAATTTTCTTAAGATGTCAATTTTCCCCAAATTGATCTACAGATACAAGGAAATTCTATTCAAAATCTCAGCAGGGTTTCTTGGAGAAATGGACAAGTGGGTTCAACATTTCATATAGAAGTGTAAAAGATGTATAAAAGCCAAAACAACCCTAAAAATGAACAAAGTTGGAGAGTTAACACTACCTAATTTGAAGAATTAGAAAGCTATGGTATTCAAAACAGCCCATGCCTCCCTCCCCATAAAAAAACAAAAACAAACAGAAAATAACATGGCAGTAAAATAAAGAGACAAAAAGATCAATAGAACAGGAAAGATTTCAGAAAGAAACCCACCTATATACAGGCAGTTAATTTTTGACCAAGATGCAAAAAAGCAATACAATCGAGAAAGGATACTCTCTTCCTCAAATAGTACTAAGCAACTGCACATTCATATGCAAAAAAACTAACATTATTCCATATCTCAACCATATACTAAAATTAAGTCAAATGGCTCACAGACCTAAAGGTAAAATCTAAAACTTTAAAACTTCCAAATGAAAACATGGGAGATAATCTTTAAAATCTTTGCTGAAGTCAAACTTTCTTACATATGCTACCAAAAGCACAATCAAGTAAGAATGACATAGCACAAATACCCCTACATATTGGAAGAAAGATCAAAAGCGAAGGTAGAGTTATAACAGAGAAGATAGGATTTAACAAATTAATATGACTGTTGATCATTACATTGATGTTTCTTTCATCTCCAGTTTCCTGGAGCAGTTAGAAGGAAAAACCTGAAATTGTGGTACTGTAACCTATGCCAAGCCATTCTGTAACTAGCTGTTGCTGTGTGCTTTGAAGTTTACTGCTGTTCTGTGACATACACTATATGTCACAATTAAAATAAGCATAATCGATAAAAGAACAAATGAATAAACTGGACGTCATAAAATTAACTATTGCTCTTCAAAAGACACTAAAGACAACAAAAAGATGTCACATTTCAGGAGAAACTCTTTGACAAGTATATATTTGATAAAGGATTTCTATCCAGAATTATAAAGAACCATCAATACTCAACAGCAAGAAAACAAACCACCTATTAAAAAAAAAAAGGCATGAGATTTGAACAGACTTTTCAACAAACAAGATATATCAATAGAAAATAACCACAGAAAGAGATGATCAACATTATCAGTCATTAAAGAAATGCAAATTAAAACCACAATGAGATAGCATTACAAACATATTAGAAAGGCTAAAATGAAAAAGATTGACCATATCAACTACCGGCAAGTATATGGAGGAAACAGAACACCCTAATCCGCTGGTGGGAATGTTAAAGGGTATAACCATTTCAAAAACAGTTTGGCAGTTTCTTAAAAAGGTATACATACATCCACCATATGATCTTGCCATTGCACAGCTAAGTTTTCACCGAAGAGCAAAAGAAATATATGTCCATACAAAGACTTGAATATGGATATACACAGCAGCTTTACTGTAAATGCCAAACACTGAAAACAACCAAAATATCCATCAATGGATGAATGGTTAAAACAAACTGCAGTATAATTAACTACACCAAAAATGAAAAGAAATGAAATACTGATATATGCAAAACATGGATGAACTCAATATAACTTTGCTGAGGAAAACAGGTCAGTTACAAGAGTACATACTATGATTCCATTTATATAAAACTCTGGAAAATGCAAACTAATTTATAGTCAAACAAAGCAAATCAGGAGCTGCCTGGGTCTCAGGTATTACAAAGGAGTAAAAGAAAACTGGAAGGGTGGGGCAATGTGAGGAAATGTTTGTTCTTCTTTTTTTCTTTACATAGATATAACTTACTCCAGAAACAGTACTTTGGGCATAGGTTAAAATTATGGTTTCTAACTGGATATCCATAAGCACAGGAATGAAAAAGGATCCATATCTCACACCCTAATCAAAAATAAACTCAAAATGGATCAAAGACTTGAACACTAGAGCTAAGGTCATAAAACTTTTAGAAGAAAATGTAGGGAAATATAAATCTTTCCGATAGGAGGTGGTTTCTTATACCTTATACCCAAAGCACAAGCAATAAAAAAATAGATAAGTAGGATTGTCTCAAAATTAAACACTTTTGAGCATCAAAGAACTTTGTCAGGAAAGTAAAAAGATAGCCTACACAATGATGACAATATTTGGAAACCACATATCAGATAAGGGTTTAATATCCAGAATATATAAAGAGATTCTACAACTTAACAACAAAAAGACAAACAACTCAATTAAAAAATGGGCAAAAGACATGAATAGACATTCTTCAGAAGAGGAAATACAAATGGTTAAAAGGTATATGAAAAGATGCTCAATTTCACTGGCTATTAGGGAAATGCAAATCAAAACCACAATGAGACATCACCTCACACCAACTAGAACTGCTATTATCAAAAAATTATCAAAAAATCAGAAAATGATAAGTACTCGAGAGGATGTGGAGAAAGAGGCACACTTACCCACTGACGGTGAGAATTAAAAATAGTGCAACTGCTCTGGAAGGCAGTTTGGTAGTTCCTCAGGAAGCTAAGTACAGAATTGCCATATGATCCAATAATTCCATTACTAGGTATATATATTCAGAGGAAATGAAAGCAAGGACAACATGGACATTTGCATGCCATCAGCAGATGAGCGGCTAAACAAGCTGTGGTATATACGCAGAATGTAATATTACACAGCTGTAAGGCAGAATAAAGTCGTGAAGCATGAAATAACATGCATGAACTTTGAGGACATTATGCTGAGTGAAATTAGCCAGAAACGAAAGGACAAGTGCTGTACGGTCTCACTAATATGAAGTAACACTAATGAATGAACTTTGAGAGTTAAAGTTAAGAATACAGAAGACAGAAAGAGGGTAGAGATTGGGCATATGGTGCTGAAGGAGTATAGAATGTACAACAGGACTGATTGTAAAAATTCAGAAACGGATATCACAACACTATCGGATGGTAGCATAATAATGTAGGTACACCGAATGATGCTGAATATGAGTATGGTTGAAGGAGGAGGGCTGGGGCACATAACGAAACCAGAAGAAAAGACAGAGGATAAAGACTGAGACGGTATTAACTCAGGAATGCCTAAGGTAGACAATGATGGAGACAAAATGTACAAATACAAGAATGTTTTTTGCATGAGGAGAATAAATCAATGTCAGCAATGAAAATGGATGGTATACAGGAAAAGATACAATCAATGCAAACTAGTATCTGTAGTCAATAGTAAGACTGTAATATGCTTCCAATGAATGTAACAAAGGCATTATGCCAAAACTAAATGTCAACAAGTGGGGGTTATGGGGGTGGGGTATGGGATTCTTTGGGGAAGAAAAGGAAATGCCTTCATATAGATGGTGCTGCCAAAGGCATGGCTATGTGATTATACTAGGAACCATTCATTGCTTTTTTATTTAGGTTGGACTGTATGATGCACAAATAAAACTGTTTTAAAATTAACAGAGGAGACCGCCTGCCGATCGCATCTCCTTAAAAAAAAAAAAAATTAACAGAGAGAAACAAGTGTTAGACAGTATGTGGAGACAGAGATGTACCTATTCACTGCTGAAAGGGAAGCTGTGAGGCACAGCCCCTCTGGAGGGCAGTTGGTGGTTCCATAGGGAACTATGATCCTGCCATATGATCTTGCCATATGATCTTTCTAGGTATATAACTGGAGGAACTGAGAATGGGGATATGAATGGACATTTGCACACTGGTGTTTATGGTGTCAGTGTTTGAGATTCACAATGTATGGAGGTGGCCTAAGGGTATATAAGGAGGAATGGAAGGCAGAACTGTATGTATATATGTACACATACAACGGACTACTGAGTTGCTGCAAGAAGGAATGAAGTTGTGACGCAGGCAACTAGGTGAATGAACCTTCAGGAAGTTGTGAGGCAGGAATTAGGTGAATGAACCTTCAGTATGTTGAATGTAATGTCAGAAACAAAAAGACAAATATTATCATGGCTCACTCACAGGGACTAACCATAATACACAAACTCAGAGAACTGAAGTCAAGAGTATGGGTTATCAGGTGGGGGCCTACTGGAAAGAGACCTAGATTGTAAATTCTTAGAGCAGTCACATTTATTCTGGAGTTGTAACTACTATTTCTAAATACTGAGATACTAATCTAAATTCTGATGTACTAACCTATTTGTGCATAACCTGGTCATTCCCAGAAACTCTGGGTATTTATATGACACCTAAGACTCAAGAGTTAAGAGTCAGCAACTGTTTAAAAAGTTGAAAAGGTGATCAGACTTCAACTAGAGATATGAATAAAGCTGATTTGGATAGGACTAAGGTAAATCAGAATACAGGGTAAAGGACGATATGGTCCATATTTTAAAACTTCAACTGTGTGAGACCAAAGGGAGAGATGTTCATTTGGTGCAAAATTTACATTCTGAGAAGCACATTATCTAATTTAACTTGTATGTCATTTGAATACTTTAATTACAACGGAATTTTTTTAAATTTTTATTAACAAAACCAATCAACATACAATATGAACATTCTTTTTTTCGGAACATAGTTGTATATTCATCATCATGATCATTTCTTATAACATTTGCATCAATTCAGAAAAAGAAATAAAAAGAAAACAGAAAACAAATTCATACACACCATACCCCTTACCCCTCCCTTTCATTGGTCATTAGCATTTCAATCTACTGAATTTATTTTGACATTTGTTCCCCTATTATTTATTTATTTTTAATCCAAATGTTTTACTCATCTATCCATAAGGTAGATAGATAAAAGAAGCATCAGACCTCCAGGTTTTCACAATCACACAGTCAAGTTCCGAAAGCTGTATCATTATACAATCATCTTCAAGAAACATGGCTACTAGAACACAGCTCTACATTTTCAGGCACTTCCCTCCAGCCTCTCCAATACACCTTAACTAAAAAGGTGATATCTATTTAATGCTTAAGAATAACCTCCAGGATAACCTCTCAACTTTGTTTGGAATCTCTCAGCTATTGACACTTCATTTTGTCTCATTTCTCTCTTCCCCCTTTTGGTCGAGAAGATTTTCTCAATCCCTTGATGCTGAGTCCCAGCTCATTCTAGGATTTCTGTCCCACGTTGCCAGGAAGGTTCACACCTCTAGGAGTCACGTCCCGCGTGGAGAGGGAGAGGGCAGTGAGTTTGCTTGTCGTGTTGGCTGAGAAAGAGAGAGGCCACATCTCAGCAACAAAAGAAGTTCTCTTGGGGGTAACTCTTAGGCCTAATTTTAAGTAGGCTTAGCTATCCTTTGCAGGGTTAACTTTCATATGAACAAACCCCAAGATTGGTGGCTCAGCCTATTGCTTTGGTTGTCCCCACTGCTCGTGAGACTATCAAGAATTCTCTACTTGGGGAAGTTGAATTTCCCCCTTCTCACCATTCCCCCAAGGGGACTTTGCAAATACTCTTTTATTCACTGTTCAAATTCTTCTGAGACTTATCGAAGCATCACTCTGGACAAACCTACAAAATCTCATGCCCTACTCAAGGTGCCATGTACTTATGGTGTTCAATTAAGCTGTCCACATAAGTTATAACAGGAAATGCACTAGTCAAAATATAAATTTTGTACCAAATAAATATTTTTTTGCCTTAGTCTCACACATAAGTTAAAGTTTTAAAATATTAATTATCATCTATTTTCAACACTCTGCATTATTGACATTCCTTTGTTCTTCCTCTACATGGGAATCTTGAATAGGGCATGAGTTCTTCTCAGTTTGTACAGATTAGTATGATGCTCCAATATACCCCAGAGTAATTTAGACAAAGAATAAAAAAGTACTTGCAAAGTCCCCTTGGGGGACTGGGGAGAAAGGAGGAAATATTGCACTTCCCCACCTGGGGAATTCCAGATATTCTTGCATGCAATGGGGACAACCAATTCAATAGTCTGAGCTCTCGATCTTGGGGTTTGCCCCTATGAAACTTATTCCTAAACTAAGCTTATTTATAATTATGCCTAAGAGTCACCCAGAGAGAAGCTCTTTTGTTGCTCAGATGTGAAAGCCAACTCAGCAGATGAACTCACTGCCCTCCCCACTATATGGGACAAGACTCCCAGGGGTGTAAACCTCTCTGGCAACATGGGACAGGACTCCTGGGACCCAGCATCATGGGATGGAGAAAGCCTGCTCGACCAAAAGGGGGAAGAGAGAAACAAAATAAAATAAAGCTTCAGTGGCTGAGAGATTTCAAACAGAGTAGAGAGGTTATTCTGATGTATATATAGATATTCCTTTTTAGTTTATAATGTATTGGAGTGGCCAGACAGAAGTACCTGAAATTGTTGAACAGTCTTGATTCTTGAAGACAATTTTATAACTATATAGTTTTTACAATAGGACCCTGTGGTTGTGACAACTTAGTGTCTGATAATCTTTTTATTCAGGATATTGATAGGTTAGTAAAAAAAATAATAATGACAAAAAATAAATAAATAAAAGGGGGAGATAAGGGGTAAAAAAAATGGGTAGATTGAAATACTAGTGGTTACTAAAAGGGAGAAGTAAGGGGTATTGGATTCATGAGGTTTTTTTTTTCTTTTTATGGAGTGATGCAAATATTCTAAAAATGTTCACGGTAATGAAAACGAAACAATATCATATTGTGAGCCACTGACTGTATACTTTAGATGGACTGCATATGTGTGAAGGTATCACAATAAAACATATTAGTATGCTCTCACTAATATGAACTAACTATGAGCAAACTCTAAGAATTAAATTTGAGAGCACAGGTTATCAGAAGACAGAAAGAGGGCAGACAGTGGGCAATTGATGCTTAAGGAGTACAGAATGTTTAACAAGGTTAATTATAAATGTTTAGAAATGGTTAGCACAATACCATGTGATGGTAACACAATACTGTAGGCGTAATTAACAAGCTGAGTGTTAGTATGGTTTAAAGAGGAAAGCTAGGACTGTTAATGTCACCAGAAGCAAAGCTAGAGGATAAAACTTGGACCACATAATATAGTGAAACCCAGAGTGGACAATGATGGTGGTTAATTGCATAAATATAAGAAAGTTCTTACATGAACTAAAACAAACAAATATCATTATTACAAGGTGTTTTAAAAAAAGGGTGGTATATGGAAAAAACAAATTAACGCAAATAGATTTTAAATTAGTTGGCTCAATTAATTTTTCCCACATGCTGGGAAATACAGGGCAACGATCAAGCCTGGCAAATCTACAAGGGGAAAAAAAGGGCTATTTGACTTCAAGGCCACTAAGTGATATGCCTCTACCTCAGTGATATCTATTCCAAAGCAAATTTAAGTACCAGCTCTAGGGCACCTTTCTTAACATTTTACCGTGCTATATGGCAATTCCCTATCAAAACAGAAAGAGAAGAAGAAAGTACCATTTTATGTAATTCCTGGCTCTCCTTCATTACAATATCCGCCCCTACTACTTTTTTTCCCCAAGATTTGAGAAAATCAGATAAAACCATAAAACAAAGAAAAAACTGCGTACAGATACCTAGGAAGTACAGCAATGTCATAACAACTCACATTAATGTATGGTATATTAAATTCCTTCAGAAATCAACTAAAAAATCAGAAGGAAAACAGAAGGAGTAGAGGTGAATATTAAAATTAGTTTTTAATTTTGTAGTCAGATTTTTAAATTGCCATAAATTGTTCAGATTGTGTGAAAGTTTAAAGTACATGCAAACATAAGGGAGATCACTATTTCCCATCAAGAAGTATGTATGAGAAGACAGGTCTGCACCCCACTGAATTCATAATACCTCTGTGCCAGAGTTCTTCAACTCTAGCCGCATATTTCAGACATTTACGATCTTCAAAATATTCTGATAACTGGGTCTCCCTGGCAGACCAATTAAGTGAGAAATTTGGGGATGAGATTAGGCCTAAATATTCTTACAGCCCTTCTTACGATTCTAATGGACAGCCATGGTTCAGCATCATTACTGTAGGTATGTATATGTATATATGTTATGTGTACTTGCATGTTTATGTATATGTATTGTACATATACATGTAAATTTCCATATAATTGGTTAACGACCCAAGGAAAATTAATGAACTGGGACTAAGTTTAAAGCTTTCTTGCCAAAGACAATCATTTCTTTTATTAAAATATGTTTTACACCTCCCTTAAGGCCACTGTTAGACATTCATGAACGAAAATGGCTTTGCTTTCCATAAAAGGAATCCAGACTTAGCCAATAATATACTAATGCCTATAATGAAGGAATAGTATTATTTAAACACATAAAAGATATTCTTCATTCAAGAATGTGTCAGTCTAGTCCTCATTCTTAAAAACAATGAGCAGTCTTGGCCAAGATGATGGCTTAGCGAGGTATGGGATTTAGTTCGTCCTCCAGAGCAGCTAATAAATAGCCAGAAACAGAACAGAACAACTGTTGAGGCCACGTTAGTGATCGGACACACAGCGTACCCCAGTCTGGACCAGCTGCGAGCCCACCCAGAACTATGAGACCCCAAGCCGTGGCAGCCAGCAACCCTCCCCCACAGTCTGCTTCCAAGAGGGGAAAGGAAAGAACTTTACCAGTAGCAGGGGCTGACTACAACAAAACTCCAATTGTGGAATTAATTAACAAATTCTGACTACTAAAATTAGGCCCCCAGCTCAGCTGAACCTCAAGTAAAAGCAGAGGTCACTGGTTTTTGCCCTGGCGCAGAGGGGGTAGGGCTGACAGAAAAAGAAAAATAAAACAGAGGTTTTTTTTGGATTTGAAAAGCTCTGGGGCCTGAAGGAAAGGATAGGGCACATAGCACCTGGAGATACACAGAGTAACGTACCAACTTAAGCTCTTGATTGTCAAACCCAAGGAACAGGGATCTGGCTCTGAAAAAGATTTTTCTTTTTAGTTTTGGTGGCTGTGTTTCTACGGTTTGACTGCTCTTTGGATACAGCTGCAAGGCTTCTCGGGCTCCACTGCCCAAGACATAGGCAGAATTAAGCTTGTTTGAGAGCTTGTCTGGGAACTCTGCCTTGCCCGGGAGAGGGGTCTGGCCTAGCCCAGGTGGAATCCCTCCCTCAAGTTCAGACCCCAGGGTCTGGAAAAGTGAAGCGATTAAAAACAGCCTACAACCTCTACTCTGTCTCCACCATGCCCCAAAAAGGGAGATTCTGCTGAAGTTAAAGGTACCGCATCACCTTATGCTGGTGGGACCTGCAGGCAGAAAAGCACTACATACTGGGCAGGATATGAAAAACAGAAAGCACAGAGGATTCATAGGAAAGCCTTTCAATCTGCAGGGTCATACCCTCAGGGAAAACTGACAAGGTGACTCTTTCCTCCTGACAGGAGGTCAGTTTGTCTGGGAAAATCTGACTGGGGTATATAATACCTAAGTAGACCCTCCTAAGGGTTGCGGGGGGGGGAAAGACACCATATAGGAATGGCAAGAAACAAGAAAACAAGAATTGAAACATTCTGATCTGTTACTCAAAACCTAAGCTAGAGGTCCAGAATAAGTTGAACCGAATGTCAAAGAACAGACAGACAACAAACTCATCAAGAAGAAAATCCTAGGTAAAAGAAGTGAAAACAATCTCCAGAATAAACTAATTAAGGTAATTAAATGCTAGAGGCCAGCAAAAAATAAATCATATGAGGAAAACTGAAGATATGGCCCAGCAAAAGGAACAAACCAACAATTCAAATGAGATACAGGAGTTGAAACAATTAATTCAGAATGTTCAAATGGACATGGAAAACCTCATCAAAAATCAAATCGGTGAATTAAAGGAGGATGAAAAGAAGGCAAGGAATGAACAAAAAGAAGAAATCAAAAGTCTGAAAAAACAACACAGAACTTCTGGGAATGAAAGGCACAGTAGAAGAGATGAAAAAAAACAATGGAAACCTACCATGTTAGATTTCGAGAGGCAGAAGATAGGATTAGGGAACTGGAGGATGGGAGAACTCAATTCTGACAAGCAAAAGAAAAGACAGGGAACAGAATGGAAAAAATATGAACAGGGACTCAGGGAATTGAATGACAACGTAAAGGGCACGGATATACGTATTGTGGGTGTCCCAGAAGAAGAGAAGGGAAAAGGAGGAGAAAAACTAATGGAGGAAATTGTCACTGAAAGTTTCCCAACTCTTAGGAAAGACTTAAAATTACAGACCCAAGAAGTGCAGCGTACCCCAAAGAGAATAGATCCAAATAGACATAGTCCAAGACACTTACTAATCAGAATGTCAGATGTCAAAGAAAAAGAGAGAAACTTGAAAGCAGCAAGGAAAAAAGCAATCCATCACATACAAGGGAAGCCCAATAAGAATATGCTTAGATTATGGGGGCAAGAAGGCAGAAGAACGATAAATTTAAATTACTAAAAAAGAAAAACTGCCAACCAAGAATTCTATATTCAGCAAAACTGACCTACAAAAATGAGGGAGAAATTAAAAACATTTTCAGACAAAAAAAAATCACTGAGAGAATTTGTGAGCAAGAGACTGGCTCTACAAGAAATACTAAAGGGAGCACTAGAGACAGAAATGAAAAGACAGGAGAGAGAGGTGTGGAGGAGAGTGCAGAAATGAAGACTATCAGTAAAGGTAAAAGAAGGAAAATTAGATATGACATACAAAATCCAAAAGGTAAAATGGAAGAAGAAAGTACTGCCCTTAGAGTAATAACACTAAACGTTGATGGGTTAAACTCCCCAATCAAAAGACATAGACTGGCACAATGGATTAAAAAACAGGACCCATCTATATCTTGTCCACAGGAAATGCATCTTGGACCCAAGGATAAACACCGTTTGAAAATGAAAGGTTAGGAAAACATATTCCATACAAATAACAATCAAAAAAGAACAGGAGTAGCTTTACTAATATCCAACAAATTAGACTTCAAATATAAAATAGTTAAAAGATACAAAGAAAGACACTATGTATTAATAAAAGTAACAATTGAACAAGAAGATATAACAATCATAAAAATTTATGCACCCAGCCAGAATGCTGCTAAATACATGAGGCAAACCCTGAAAACACTGAAAAGAGAAACAGACACATCTACTATAATAGCTGGAGACATCAATTCCCCACTCTCATCAATGAACAGAACATCTAGACAGAGGATCAATAAAGAAACAGAGAATGGGAATGATACAATAAATCAGCTAGACTTAACAGAAATTGATAGAATATTAAACCCCACTTTCTCAAGTGCTCATGGATCATTCTCAAGGATGAACATATGTTGGATCACAAAGCAAGTCTCAAATTTAAAAAGACTGAAATCATTCAAAACACTTTCTCAGATAATAAAGGAATGAAGACAGAAATCAATAATAGGCAAAGGGTAAGTAAATTCACAAATATACAGAGGCTCAACAACACACTTTTTTTTTAACATTCTTATTTTGATCATTCCGTTCTACATATATATATAATCAGTAATCGAGAATATCATCACATAGTTGCATATTCATCATCATGATCACTTCTTGGAACATTTGCATCTATTCAGAAAAAGAAAGAAAATGAAAACAGAAAAAAATTTTTACATACCATACCCCTTACCCCTTCCTTTCATTGACCACCAGCATTTCAAACTAAATTTATTTTAATATGTGTTTCCCCTATTATTTACTTTTACTTCATATGTTCTACTTGTCTGTTGACAAGGTAGATAAAAGGAGCATCAGACACAAGGTTTCCACAATCACACAGTCACATTGTGAAAGCTATATCATTATACAATCATCTTTGAGAAACACGGCTACTGAAACACAGAATTAACTGTTCACTTGGAAGACCCAGAGAAAGAACAGCAAACTAACCCCAAAGCAAGCAAAAGGAAAGAAATAATGAGCAGAAGTAAATGAAATTGAAAGCATGAAAACAATTGAGACGGTCAACAAAACCAGAAGTTGGTTCTATGAAAAAATTAATAAGGTTGATGGACCCTTAGCAAGATTGACAAAAAGAAGAAGAGAGAAGATGCAAGTAAATAAGATCAGAAATGGAAGAGGAGACATAACCACTGACCCCACAGAAATAAAGGAAGTAATGAGAGGGTACTGTGAACAACTTTATGCTAATAAGTACAAAAATGTAGATGAAATGGACAACTTTCTAGAAAGGCAGAACAACCAACTTTGACTCGAGAAGAAAGAGCCAACCTCAACGAACCAATCACAAGTAAAGAAATTGAATCAGTCATTACGAAGCTCCCCAAAAAGAAAAGTCCAGGACCAGATGGCATCACATGTGAATTCTACCAAACATTCCAGAAAGAATTAGTACCAACCCTGCTCAAACTCTTCAAAAAAACTGAAGAGGAGGGAAAGCTACCTAACTCATTCTACAAAGCCAACATCACCCTCATACCAAAGCCAGACAAAGATATTACAAAAAGAGAAAACTACAGACCAATCTCTCTAATGAATACAGATGCAAAAATCCTCAGCAAAATTATAGCCAATCAAATCCAGCAACACATTAAAAGAATTAAACATCATGATCAAGTAGGATTCATCCCAGGTGTGCAATGATGGTTCAACATAAGAAAATCAATTAATATAATACACCATATCAACAAATCAAAGCAGAAAAACCACATGATCATCTTGATTGATACAGAAAAGGCATTTGGCAAAATTCAACATCCTTTCCTGTTGAAAACACTTCAAAGGATAGGAGTAGAAGGGAACTTCCTCAACATGATAAAGGGAATATATGAAAAACCCACAGCTAACATCATCCTCAACTGGGAAAATCTGAAAACTTTTCCCCAAGATCAGAAACAAGACAAGGATGTCCACTGTCACCACTGTAATTCAACATTGTGTTGGAAGTTCTAGCCAGAGCAGTTAGACAACAAAAAGAAATACAAGGCATCAGAATTGGAAAGGAAGATGTAAAACTCTCACTGTTTGCAGATGATATGATACTATATGTCAAAAACCCCGAAAAATCCACAGCAAAACTACTAAAGCTAATAAATGAGTACAGCAAAGTGGCAGGTTACAAGATCAACACTCAAAAATCTGTAGTGTTTCTATACACTAGTAATGAACAATCTGAAGGGGAAATCGTGAAAAAAATTCCATTTACAATCGCAACCAAAAGAATAAAATACTTAGATATAAATTTAGCTAAAGAGACAAAAGGCCTATACAAAGAAAAGTACAAGAAATGGCACGAAAGACCTAAATAGAAGGAAGGGCATGCCGTGTTCATGGATTGGAAGACTAAATAAAGTTAAGATGTCAATTCTACTTAAATTGATTTACAGATTCAATGCAATACCAATTAAAATCCCCAAAACTTACTTTTCAGAAATAGAAAAACCAATAACCAAATTTATCTGGAAGGGCAAGGTGCCACAAATAGCTAAAAGTATCCCGAGAAAGAAAAATGAAGTCGGAGGTCTCACGCTACCGAATTTTACGATGTATTGTGAAGCTATAGTGGTCATAACAGCACGGTACTGCCATAAAGATATATACAGTGACCAATGGACTAGAATAGAGTGTTCAAATATAGACCCTCTCATCTATGGACAATTGATCTTTGATAAGGCAGTCAAGCCAACTCACCTGGGACAGAACAGTCTCTTCAATAAATGGTGCCTAGGGAACTGGATATCCATATGCAAAAGAATGAAAGAGGACCCATATCTCACACCCTATACAAAAATTAACTCAAAATGTATCAAGGACCTAAACATTAGATCTAAGACCATAAAACTGTTAGAAGAAAATGCAGGGAAATATCTTAAAAATCTTATAATAGGAGGTGGTTTCCTTAGACCTTACATCCAAAGCACAAGCGTTGAAGAAAAAAATAAATAAATGGGAACTCCTCAAAATTAAACACTTTTGTGCATCAAAGATCTTCATCAAGAAAGTAAAACAGACAGCCTGCACAACGGAAGTCAATATTTGGAACCAATATATCAGATAAAGGTCTAGTATCCAGAACATATAAGGAGACTGTTCAACTCAACAACAAAAAGACAGACAACCCAATTACAAAATGGGCAAAAGACTTGAACAGTCACTTCTCAGAAGAGGAAATACAAAGGCCAGAAGGCACATGAAAAGATGCTCAACTTCCCTGGCTATTAGGGAAATGCAGATCAAAGCCACAATGAGATATCTCATATCCACCAGTATGGCCACTGTCAACAAAACAGAAAAATGACAAGTGGGGAGAGGATGTGGAGAAAGAGGCACATTTATCCACTGTTGGTGGGAATGTCAAATGGTACAACCACTGTGGAAGGCAGTTTGGCAGGTCCTTAGGAAGCTAAGTATAGAATTGCCATATGACCCGGCAATACCATTCCTAGGTATCTACTCTGACAACATGAGGGCAAAGACACAAATGGACATGTGCACATCCAATGTTTATAGTAGAATTATTTACAATTGCCAAGAGA
The DNA here is from genome assembly GCA_004026745.1 of Myrmecophaga tridactyla. Lineage (NCBI taxonomy): Eukaryota > Metazoa > Chordata > Mammalia > Pilosa > Myrmecophagidae > Myrmecophaga > Myrmecophaga tridactyla. The sequence goes on from PVIY010043234.1 coordinate 18,475, forward strand.
TGGAAGCAGCCCAAATGTCCACCAACAGACGAGTGGCTAAACAAGCTGTGCTATATACATACGATGGAATATTATGCAGCTGTAAGACGGAATATAGTTACAAAGTATATAACAACATGGATGGACTTTAAGGACATTATGCTGAATGAGATTAGCCAGAAACAAACAGACAAACATTGTATGGTCTCACTGATATGAACTAACATTAATGAACGAACTTGGATAATTTTAGTTAAGAATAGCGGTCAAAAGGAGATAGAAATAGGTTAACTATTGGGTAACTAGAATGGAAGGGATACAGATTGTGCAATGGGACTGATTGTAAAAATTCAAATATGGATAGCACAATACTACCTTACTGGAATACAGTAATGTTAGAACGCTGAATGTGAGAATGATAGAGGGAGGCGGCCTGGGGGCACAAATGAAATCAGAAGGAAAGATATATGATAAACACTGAGATGGTATAATCTAGGAATGTCTACAGTGTATAATTATTGTGACTAAATGTACAAATTTAAAAATGTTTTGCATGAGGAAGAACAAAGAAATGTCAATAATGCAGGGTGTTGAAAACAGATGGTAATTAGTATTTTAAAACTTTAACTTATGTGTGAAACTAAAGCAAAAAATGTTTATTTGTCACAAAATTTGTATTTTGACTAGTGCATTTCCTATTATCACTTATGTGGACAGCATAACTGAGTATCATAAGAACATGACACCTTGAACAGGGCATGAGATTTTGTAGGTTTGTCCAGAGTGATGGCTCGAAAAATCTCAGAAGGATTTGAACAGTGAATAAAAGAGTATTTGCAAAGTCCCCTTGAGGGAATGGTGAGAAAGGGGGGAAATTCAACTTCCCCAAGTGGAGAATTCTTGATAGTCTCACGAGCAGTGGGGACAACCAAAGCAATAGGCTGAGCCACCAATCTTGGGGTTTGTTTATATGTAAGTTAACCCTGCAAAGGATAGGCTAAGCCTACTTAAAATTAGGCCTAAGAGTCATACCCAAGAGAACTTCTTTTGTTGCTGAGATGTGGTCTCTCTCTCTCAGCCAACACAACAAGCAAACTCACTATTCAATTCCTCTTTATGTGGGACATGACTCCTAGAGCTGTGGACCTGCCTGGCAACGTGGGACAGAAATCCTAGAATGAGCTGGGACTCAGCATCAAGGGGTTGAGAAAACCTTCTCAACCAAAAAGGAGGAAGAGAGAAATGAGATAAAATGAAGTGTCGATGGCTGAGAGATTCCAAACAGAGTTGAGAGGTTATCTTGGAGGTTATTCTTAAGCATTAAATAGATATCACCTTTTTAGTTAAGGTGTATTGGAGAGGCTGGAGGGAAGTGCCTGAAAATGTAGAGCTGTGTTCTAGTAGCCATGTTTCTTGAAGATGATTGTACAATGAAATAGCTTTCGCAACGTGACTGTGTGATTGTGAAAACCTTGTGTCTGATGCTTCTTTTATTTACCTTATGGACAGGTAAGTAAAACATTTGGATTAAAAATAAATAAATAATAGGGGAACAAATGTCAAAATAAATTCAGTAGATTGAAATGCTAATGACCAATGAAAGGGAGGGGTAAGGGGTATGGTGTGTATGAATTTGTTTTCTGTTTTCTTTTTATTTCTTTTTCTGAATTGATGCAAATGTTATAAGAAATGATCATGATGATGATATACAACTATGTGATGAAAAAAAGAATGTTCATATTGCATGTTGATTGGTTTTATTAATAAAAATTTTAAAAAAGGAGTGACAAAAAAAAAAAAAATGAGCAGTTCCATCCCCCTACCCAATATTATCGATAGCCCCTTCCAAAATGAAAAAGTTAGAATGGGCATAGCCCAAATACCCCTAAAGAGTGGGAGAAAGATCAAAAGTCATGGTGGAGTTATACAGAGAAGGTAGGGTTTAACACATGAGTATGAGTGTTGAATCATTATACTGATATTT
>PVIY010043235.1:0-20420 GCA_004026745.1 Myrmecophaga tridactyla
TTACTTCTCCAACCTCTGCAGGCAGAGGCAGATGCTCCCTCCTGCATGCTCCACATGGCCCTCTTAGCTGGCATTTTATTTTTGGAAGGGCTTTTCTGTGAGCTTCTCGGGATCAGAGCTAGATCCTATTCACTTTTGTAACCTGGGCTTATAAATACTTCCAATTTACCTTCCCATGACTTATCTGGACAGGCCAACGCCCTTTAGGCATCGCGCAAGGGAGAACTGAGAATGCGCCACCGCCGCCCAGCGTGACCCGAGAGAAAAACAGAGGCAAGATTCCAGCCTCTTTTCTCCCTTAAATTTCCTTGCTCCTTATCCCCCCGGGTGCGTTCTCTAGCACTTCATTCCCTTCTACGCACCATCTTTCCTTCCTTTTGTGAATTCTCACACGGTTGCCTTCCTTTTCTTTCAGTTTCCACTTCCCTGTCATCTCTGCCCGCCCCTCCCCAGCCCTCAATGCTTGGTGCGCTCTCCCTCGTATCTCCCCCTCACTTACTCCTGGGATCTTTGTTTCCCAGCTCTGGTCCTCCTCAGCCAATGGTTTTATTTCGTTTCTCCACTCCCTTACAACATCGCCCTGACTTCATCGGCCTCTATTCCTCGGTCTTTCCTTTCCTATTTGTCCCTCGCCTCCCACTGTCGGGGCACATCCTCCGCAGCCACTTGTCTCGTGGCAAGCAAGGCAGCGCCACTTGCTCCCAGAAACCAAGGCCGGGGTCTGGTTCAAGCCAAAGTCTGCGAAGATGGAAAAATCTGCAGCGCCTCGCGCAGGAGCAGCTGCGGGCGTCGCCCCTTAACCCGGGTCTAGAAACCCAGAGGGGCAGGAGGGGCCGGTGGGCGGCCGAGAGTTGAGGAAACCCTATACCTGTCAGTGAGAACCGAAGGTGTTTTGATTTGTTTTGTTTTGTTTTTCCTCCCCTATTCCTTTTTCCCTCCCCTCTCTCCTGACAAAGATACCCAGCGGTGTTTAGGTAGCTGCGCTGTGGACCTTCGCCTCCTAATCTCGGTTAGTCCACTTTGGATCACTGGTGCAGGTGAGCATCAGTCCATCTGATCAAGAGTCAAGGATCTCTATTTCTTTTGCCGTCAGAATTCTTCCCCAGGCAGGCACACTGCTATAGTAACCTTCATATAATACTTCTATTACCATTAGCATCAGAGCTCTTCAACACGTCTTTTTCTCAGGAGAATCTCTCCTCCTTCTGTCTGCAGGACAAGCTGGAGCGGCCAGGAATACCTTTTACAAGCTCACCTTGTCTGCAATCCAAAGGAACTGATGCTGCTTTCATCACCAAATAACCACTAAGCAGTAAACTTTTCAGATTTCTCTAGAAGCAATCCTCAGTTCTTTCTGTTTCTTTTCATCATGTTCCTTTGTAGCTTATTTTCTTCTAGGCAGTAAACAAAGTACTCTCATTCAATTTCCCCCAATTTGGCCAATCAGGCTAGTAAACTGATTTGCTGGACGTGTGTAAAGAACAAGAGAGGAAAGGAAATAAACCATTCAGAAGTGTGTCCTGAAGTTTACCAAGGCAGTTGATCCTGTCCTCAATTTTCCAACAGTGAACCAGTTCATCTCCAACTGATGCTTCTATCATTATTGTATGTTTCACAGACAGCAGAGGCTTTTAACAACTACAATGCTTACCCTAATTTTAAAAAATGAATAAAGCATTTGGTTAAAATACTACTTCTAGAAACTAGAGAGAGGAAAAGAAGGAGAGAGTGAGGGAGGGGAAGAGGGAAAGAGAGAGGGATGAGAGAGAGAAAGAGAGAGAGAGAGCCCTTGCACAAGAATGGATTTGCACCTGTACAGCTTGTGGTGGTTGCTTAATGTCTGCTCAAGTGTAGAGGTATTCGCCAAGACAGCTGGTAAATAGGGGGTTAATCATTGCAGGAAATTATGCACAATATCTTTTCAGTTTGGTTTATACAAAAGGGCAGTAAAGATTTATGCTTCAGAAGGATGAAACTGTTCTTTTCAGAGTGTGGTTGACCCATTGAAAGTTTAATTTTTAAGCAAATGTAGATATCAATACTGTGTTATGATTATCCCTAGCTAACCCTAAAAGGACTCGGATTCTGTACTTCAATTACTTGGACTTTCTTAGGTTATATGAAAACTTAATAGGCTTCTGCAAAGTTCTAACAGCTAAGGTTTATAATAAAATCTGCTATGTTAAGAAAATTGGACTGTAGTCATATATTTCTAAAAAATAAAATCTCTTAGGCACTTCATTAAATTAGATAATAATAAATTAGTCTCAGTTTCTTACAGTATTGATAGAAAGAGGAATTTATCCTCCAAATATTTCCTATAACTGCTAATCACATTTTAATGTGGAAAAATGTAATGATCACACCTTTTCTTTCTGATAGAGAGGATACTTATTTTTCCTTATATTTGCTGAAAATTAATTCATGGACATAAATGAGATAGGTGTATCCTATTACCATATATCTCTCTGGTATTGTATTTTCCAATTCCAGGAAAGCACGGTTGAAAGAGCATTCTGTCATCAGCTCGTTATTAACAAAAACAGTATTCATTGCCATTCTGGTAGGCAGCATCTGAAGCTCCCTGCAGTTCGATCCTGTGATTATTAACTCACTTCCCACCAGTATCTTATACAGGCCCATTATCTACTGTCAATATTTTAATAGCCTAAGAGGAGAAGTCCTACCTACTTCCTGTTAGAGGGGAGGTAACAGGATTTTTTTTCTTTTTTTAAGTAGATAAATATGTACTCTACAAATATGTTTGATTGAGGGGGTAAAAAGGGAAGAAACGGGAGCCTAGCATCTGCTGTCCCACAGTCTCATTGTGTGGTTAATAATTGCTCTAGAATAGTTTTACAGGGTGGAGGCTTTCTTTCAGAAACAAGGATTACCGAAAGATCCACGTCCCAAAACTTTTTTCAGTTCTGTTCATACACTAAATCCTAGATAGTAGGTAAAGTTTCTCTTCTTCTTTTAAAACCACCTTTTCTCAGTGTAAACCATTTTGATTTCCCAACTTTGAGCAATATCTACGGTATGTTTTCCTGAATTAAATTAACTGGTTATATAATTTCTCCCCCAAGAAAATGGAGTTTGGCCACATAAGGCTATCCTAAGGATATGATATACAGTAATATGAATGCAGGGTTTGTTACTAAAAGCCTATTTTGCATGAATAAACACCCTTTTAAATGCTTATGGGAATAAAACGTAGTCTCTAGTTCAAATTATGTACTTTGAAAGTGACTTTTACCACCTTCCTTGTATTCTCTTTCTTGTTGCTACTCTGATCAAACAAGAGACCAAGGAAAATTATCAAAGGGGTGGGATAACAGGAAATATCATAGTGAATTCACATGGTGAAGCATGTAATATGTAATATCCAAACTTTAAAATTGAGAACACTTCTTTCAAGAATTAGAAGTAGAAAATTCTTCTAAAAGAGCAATAAACTTGAAGTCGGCATATATAAGTTTTGTATTCAGTTTTCTCACTTATTAATCTTGTATATCTAGGGCAAAGTGTTCACATCTCTGAGCCTTAGTTCCCTTAATCAATAAAAGTAGGGGATTAAAGGGATAAAATTAAAACCTGAGCCTCCTACCTCAGAGAGTTGTTGTGGGATCACATAGCAAATATCTATCAGTCAGGTTAGGCTGGGTTATGCTGACATGACAAACAAGACTTCAGTCAATTAAGCAAAAAACAATTATTTATTGCTTATGATACAAAATGACTGCAGTTTAGCTGAGGATTGGCTTGTGTTCATTCAGCGACCCACGATGACACAGCACCAGTATCTCAAACTAGTCACCTAATTGCTAGTTACCTAATGCAGAAGAAAAGAAGGCTCTGGAGGCAATTATTTTATCTGCTTGGAATTGGCACATACCACTTTTGCTCACAATTCATTGGCCAGAATTATTCACAATGCCCCATCTGACCACAAAGAGGCCAGAAAGTACAAACCTACCATGAAATAGAACCAGTAAAATTTGGAGTGTAGCAATAATGACCATCATAGTTTATCGGAGGAAATAACAAATGGAAAAGTGCTTTATAGGTGAAAAGGGTTATTTACCAGAAGCGCATTGGGAACTTCCGGGATTTAAGGATGACATGAATTAAGCTAAAATCATATTACCCTTTGTGATTTAACTCTTTAGTGAACTTACTTGGAGAACATTAAATTAAAATGGTGTGGATATATTTCTCTGGGATTACGGAAGAATTTGACCCAGCGGTTTCTAAGGTGAAATATGACATTTTGCTTGGATCCAAGCCAGATCATGGCTTTCCTAACGTGAAGGCTCTTAGCAGTTCATTGAGTTACATGATTTAAAGAGAAAAGAAAGATAGATCTTGACAAAAGCCAAAAATATGATAAATAATTGCTGTATTTATCACTTATGAATGTATCAATCATCTCCAAGATTTAGTAGCCATCAGATAAAATGGAATAAGAAAGAGCCTATTTTAGTTAAGATGCAAAGTGAAACAAATACATTAAGTGGCTGTTGGTCTGTCTTATGGGGATATTCTTCTTTGTGTATTCCCTGGCAATCAGGTCTACTTATTTGTCCTAAGATTTTACAGTTAGGGTTACAAACTGGTAACTGCAGTCCATCTTCACCTGTCAGGTTTGTTTTCTCTGCCCTGAAACTATTGTGAAGATTCTTTTTTAGTTTTTGAATATTACCTAATATTTTAATATAGAAAAATTGATGAAAATTCAGATTTTTAGCCTCTCTGGAAAAATCAGGAGATCTTACAAATTTGGGCTACATTCCTGCTTAATAACAAATGGCCAGATCTGAATGGCTACTTCATTCTTTGTATGAGCTCTCTGTTTTCCAGTTTTCCGTTCCCATTCCCACAACTTCACTCACACTGACTCTCTCTTTGTTTCTTCTAGGCAGTTGACTTTGGGACTCCTATTTGAGAGATTTTAAGTATCATATCTCCAAGACTATTGATATTTAATAGAAGGAGAAAGATGATTTAAGACAAAAGAATAAATCACAAATGAGATTTCAGAATTATAGAAGAGATATGGCTCAGTCTTCTTTTCCATCCTATTTCTACTTTCCTATTCCATATACCACTACCTATTCCTATACGTGTTCATATTTGCTTGCCCATTTTTCTTCTTCACATAGTTCCTTTCTCTACCTACTTATCTGACAAGCCCCAGGGCTTGTACCACTTTCCCCATGAAGCCGAACCCACTCTTCCAAGGAGAATTAATTAATCGCTCCTCTTTGGTACCATAGCAGTTTCTATGGATTATAGAATACATTACAGTATATTGGTAATCATAGTATATGCCTCTGTATCTCCTGTTAGACTCTTTAGGATGGAAACTGAGTCTCAGGCTTTTCTGTTTCCCTAGTGCCTAGACAAATACATGGTACACAAAATCTAGCTTTTCTTTGAAAGGGAAAGCCTCTCAGAGCTTTTAAAAATTTCATCACAGAATTTGCTATCTAGGAACGTATAATGGACCTCTGATGATTTCCAACCCTAGTCTCAGTTTTTGCACTTCAGTGAGGCTGAATCCACCCCTTTGTTGCAAGGGGTGTGATCTAGCCTGACTCCAGAAATTCCTATAAAACCTTGGCCACAGACTCTGCATATATAAGTTTTGGCCTAGACTAAAAGGCTAAGTCATAGTGTTCATTTGGACAATGGTGGTAATCTCACAAATGTGTTGAGCAGGATTCTGTATCTACTTAACCTCTCTAGCAAAGGCAATTATCTTTCCATAGAGGAAAATGAATTTAAATGTTCTACACAAATTTCACCCTTGGTTATCAATTCATATAAGATTTCTTTTTCAATTTTTACTGAATATCTACCATGTGCTGCATTGTATTAAATCCTAAATTACAAAAGATTTGTGGGTGAAAGTAGGGATGTGTAAGATAAAAGGATGGAGAAAACTTGAACCATCTTCTTTTTTACATGATTTTTTTTTTGCTCACTGTCCTGGTTTGCTAGCTGCCGAAATGCAACACACCAGAGACAGATTGGCTTTTAATAAAAGGGGATTTATTTCGTTAGTTCTTCAGAGGAAAGGCAGCTAACTTTCACAGGGTGGTCTCTGCTGGCCTTCTCTCTGGGCCTCTGGGTTCCAACAACTTTCCCCAGGGTGATTCCTTTCTGCATCTGCAAAGGCCTGGGCTGAGCTGTGAGTGCTGAGATGAGGTATGCTGAGCTGATTGGGCTGTGCTACGTTGTACTCTCTCATTCAAGCACCAGCCAATTAACTCAAACACCATTCATTGCAGCAGGCACGCCTCTTAGCTGACTGCAGATGTAATCAGGAACAGATGAGGTTCACATGCCAGCGACTCATGTCCACAGCAATTTAACTAGGGGCGTCTTCACCTGGCCGAGTTGACAACTGAATCTAACTACCACACTCACCATATATTTATTGAGTAACTACTATGAGCCAGTTATTATTCTAGGTGGTGAGGATATAGCTCACTACCTTCATGAAGCTTATCTTCCGCGAAGAGAGAAATAATAAAAAGATGAATAAGCAAAATAGTAGTGGGGTAGGTAGTGAAAAGTGTGAAGAGGGAAACAAAGTCAGCAAAGATAATGCATAGGGTTGCAGAAGAGGTTGAAATTTTATATAGGGTGCCCAAGGCAAATCTTGCTGAGAAGGTGACTTTGGAGAAAAGACCAGAAGAAAGTGAAAAAGCTAACTTTGTGTATATCTAGGGCAGAAATATTTTAGGCAGGAAATGACTTGTGCAAAAGCCCTGAGATGGGAGTATGCCTGGAGTGTGCACTGATGAGTCAAAAGTTCAGGGTAACGATGTGGAGTGAATTCAGAGTAGCAGGTTAGAGAGGTAAAATAAGGAACTAATTCTCCTTTTGGTTTGCTAAAGCTACTGGAAGGCAATATACCAGAAATAGATTGTCTTTTACAATAGGGACTTATTAGTTTACAAATTTATAGTTCTAAGGCCATGAAAATGTCCAAAATAAGAGATCAAGAGGAAGATACTTCTTTGAGGAAAGGCTGCTGGCATCCAGGGTTCCTCTGCCACATGGGAAGGCACATGCTGATGTCTGCTGATCCTTCCCTCCTGGGTTCTGTTTCTTTCAGCTTCTACTTCCAGTGCCTTTCTCTCTGAGTGTCTGTGTACCCTCTCTTAGCATCTCCGGAGTATTTCCCTCTTTGCTTTCTTGGTTTTTCTGGGTTTTGTCATCTCAAAAAGGGCCCTAGTAAAGGATTAAGTCCCACCCACCTGGGTGGGTGTTCCAGTTTGAAAGGATTATGTTTCCTAGAAAAGCCATATTTTAATCCTGATCGTTCTTATGGAAACAGCTGTTTCTTTTAATCCCTATTCAGCACGTAGGTTGGAAGCTTGATTAGGCTATCTCCATGGAAATGTAACATGCCCAATTATGTGTTAATATTAATCTTTAATTAGAGGGAGGTATGACCCTACCATTCTAGGCGGGTCTTGATTAGTTTACTGGAATCTTTTAAAAGAGGAAGCAATTTGGAGAGAGCAAGAGAGCCATGAGAAGCACGAGAGCCCACGCAGCCAGAGACCACTGGAGATGAAGAAGGAAAATGCCTCTGGGGGAGCTCCATGAAACAAGAAGCCTGGAGAGAAAGCTTGCACATATCACCATGTTCGCCATGTGCCTTTCCAGTTGAGAGAGAAAACCTGAACTTCATTGGCCTTTCCCGAGTGAAGGTAACCTCTTGTTGGTGCCTTAATTTGGATATTTTTATAGACTTGCTTTAATTGGGACATTTTCATGGCCTTAGAACGTGTAAACTTATGACTTAATAAATTCCCTCTTTTAAATGGTGTTCTGTTTCTGGTATACCACATACTACAGCTGGCAAACTAGAACAGGGGTCACATCTCAATTGAAGTAACTTAATCAAAAGGTCCTACATGCAATAAGTCTGAACCCACAAGAACAGATTGAAAGAACATGGCCTTTTCTGGGATGTATAATAGCTCCAGACTACCGCATAGGACTTTGTAGTTGATAGGAAGGATTTTGGCTTTTGCTCAAAGTGAAATGAAGAGCCATTTCAGGTTTTTGAGCAGAAGACTGACTTGATATGATTTGTGTTTTAACAGGTTCTCTGTTGGAGATTGAATCATGTGCTGCACAAGAGATGTTGAAGTCCTAACCCTTGTTCTGTGTAATAATAATATCTTGTAAATAAGATCTCCAAAGGTACTATTTAGATGAGGCCAAATTGAATCAACTGGGCTTTAATCTAATATGAATGAAATCCTTGTAAGTAGATGAAATTTGGATGCAACCAGTTAGTAAGACAAATGTACAGAAAAGCACAGGAGGAGAAACTGCTATGTGATGGAAGTAGGGATTAATGACCAGCAAGCCACCACCAGAACACTACAGACTTTGGGAAGAAGGCATGGCCTCTTGATACTTTGATTTTGGGCCTCTAGTCTCCAAAACTGTAGATGGTAAATTTCTGTTCATGGTATCTGTTATAGCAACTTATAAACTAAGACATTCTCTCTGTGTTGGTAGATTATAGATGGATGCCAATAAATGCAATTAGGAAATTATTGCATTAATCCAATAAAAAGACAATGGTGATTTGGATTAAGCAATTAGCATTGTGAATGGTGAGAACTGGTCAAATTCTGGACACAGTTTGAAGGCACAGGCAAAAGGATTTCATGGAACATTGGAAGTGAGTTATTAAAGTGAGGTTACTAAGAACACACCAAAGTTTTGGGTCTGAGCAACTGAAAGAGGAGAATTGTCATTAATTGATACGAGAAAGATAATGAAAGAAATACCTTTGGTTTAGTGGAAGGGAAGCTTATTTTTGGACATGTTAAGTCATCTCCAAGGTGCTACTGCAAGTATCAAGAAATATGAATCTATTTGACCAGAAAGAGAATGAAGTTTAATTAACTTGAAAGAAGTCATAGTGAGGGTGGTGCAACAGTGGCTCAATGGCAGAATTCTCACCTGGCATTTCAGAGACCTGAGTTTGATTCCTGGAACCTGCCCATGTCAAAAAAAAAAGCAAAAAAGAAATCATAGTGGAGGGAACTCAACATATTATTAGGAAACATGGGTTCTGATCACATAATAGTTAGGCATCTGGGCTCTAGCACCAAACTGCCAGGATCCAAATCCTGGAACCATCACTTATGATACAGCATAACTTTAAAGAAGCTACTTAACATGGCTAGATTTTTGTTGCTTCATCTGTCAAATAGGTATAATAATCTTACTACTGCAGAGATTTATGTGTATTAGGAGCTTATCCCAGTGCATTGCGTACAGCGAGCAGATGATAAATATTTGCCAACAGTCACTGGAGGAAACACAGTTTGTCTCTCTTGTGTGACTGAGAGCTCATTAAATATAGAGATCTATCTCCTTCTTCTTTTATTTGCCACCTTAGCAAAGCATTGGAAGTACATTAGCAGTTAAATTAATGAAATCCTGCAACTGAGTGCAGCTGAGTGTAACTGAAAAAGCCTGGAATATCAGTCCCTCTCCTAATTCTGGCCATTTAGTCATTATTCTAACCAAGAGCAGTTGGTAATGATATGAACAGTTTTATACAGGTAGTAAATATTGAACAGCTCTCTGTGGAATTGTGAGGGAGATTACATTGGGTAAAAGGAAGAGCCTGAAGAAAGGCAGAAAAATTGAAATATGCATGATATTTCCTTCTCTAAGAGAAAACATTATCCATTTGTTTTCCTAGTAGATGAGTATCCTCAAGAGGGATATATGAAAGACAGTGGATCAGACTAATTTAAAATGAAGTTATAAGTGGCATGAAGAACTCACCTTGGAATTGGAGATGAGATATCTAGGACTTTTAGTCATTTCTCTGCTGTGTATAAATCAGTGTGAGCTATGAACCTTAATTCCTACATCTCTTCAAACTAGCAGACTAGATGTGAAGATAAAATGAGATTATTCATTTATAATCTACTTCTGGTCTGCATTAATGTAAATTAGGGATCTAAATTTTAGCAGTAAATTGTAGGTTAAGCGTTTTGGAGAAATGTTTCCCTGTTCCAGGGAAGATGGAGTAATCACATTACTTGCCACTGAACACAAGTATAAATGCTTAAGCAGCTGTATGAAGAAGGTGAAAAGTAAATTTAGGGGAAAGTGGCCAGAATTTGAAGTTGTACCAAACCAGTGATAAGATTCCCATTTTTCCCTTCCAGTGTCACCTGGCATAGTTTCAGCAGAAGTACACAACAGATGAAAAGAGAAAAAGTTACAAGAAAATCCCTCTCTTATTGAGAAAGGTGTTGTAGAAAGGGGAACCCTATAGCTCAGAGAAAATGAGTGGAATCTCCTACATTTACTTTTTTTTTCTCTCTTTTCTTCTGCCCCAGCAACCAAGCAACATGCTGAGGGCAGTAGTGGCTGGAGAAGCACCTAAACTTCTGAAGGAAGGGAAACTTTGTCTTTGACCAGAGAGTGTGGAGTGAGTCTCCTATGGCTTTTTTCTCTTTCTGCTCTCCTATGCCTGCAGTAAATGCAGACAGTCACCAAAAGAGCTAGGAAGACAAAATCCATTAAAACCCTGTTTTTCTGGACAGAGGACTAAGAAGGTAGCCAGAGAGTGCTACCTTGGAGAGATCATAGAGAGGAGGAAAATCAAGAAAGCAAACTCATAAACACATGCGTATTCCCCTGGGCTGATCTATGAGCTGTGCATGCATGGATCTGATCCTTAACAGCATACCATGACTTGACAACTGAGTTACAGGGTAGACTGCTGCCCAGGTCCCAGACTGGTCATAAGATGGCATACATCCGGGACCGATCTTAGAAAATTGGAATAATATTTGAAACACTGACCACAGGAGGCAAGTCCCAACTTGGACCTTTACTTTAATGTTTAATTTCCTGCTGAAACAAACAAATGAAAAAACTTTCTCCTTAAGATTTAAGCAAGGTCCATATTCAATTTAACATTCAATGTGTCCAAGAAACAATTAAAAATTACCTGCCACATAAAGAACCAGGAAAATCTCAATTCACAAAGTAAAAGACAATCAACAGATGCCAAATTTTATATGTTACAGATGTTGATATTAACAAACTTCAGAAAAGCTATCATAACCATGCCTCAAGTAATAAGGAAGAACACTCTTGAGATGAATGAGGAGTCTCTGCAAAGCAATAGAAGACATAAAGAAGAACAAATAAAAATTGTGGAAACAAAATATTCAAAACCTAAAAATATCATTAGATGGGCTCAACAGAAAATGGAGATAAAGAATAAAGGGTCACTAAACTTAAAAGTAGATCAATAAAACATATTCAAACTAAACAACAGAGACAAAAAGGACTGTAAAGAAAGGAATAGAGATTTAGGAGCCTATGAGACAATACCAAAATATCTAAGTTTTGTGCCATCAGAGTCCCAGAAGGAAAAGAGAAAGAACTGAAGCAGAAAAAAAATTATGAAGAAATAATGGCTGAAAACTCTCCAAATTTGTCAATCATAAATTTACAGATTCTAGAATTTCAGTAAATCCCAACCAAAATAAATTTTTCAAAAATATACATCCAGACATGTTATAATTAAACATAAAAAAATCCTGAAAATAATCAGAGAAAAGTCATATATTACCAATAAGAAAACAATTATTTGAATTGCTGCATATTTCTTATCAGAAACTATGACAAACAAAGGAAATGGAATAACATTTTCAAAATGCTGAAAGAGAACTGTCAACCCAAAAAATTATATCCAGTGAAACTATACTTCAAGAATAAAGGCAAAATAAGGAAATTCTAAAATGAAGGAAAACTAAAGACTTTACTATATATTATCTATTAGAAATCTACTTTAAATCTACTGATCTTAATATGCTGAATGTAAAAGAATGGGAAAAGATATAGCATGCAAAGACCACTCAAAAGGAAATTAGAGTAGCTGTATTAACATCAGAAAAAGTAGACTAGGAAGCAAGGAAAATTACTAAAGATTAAAAGAGGAATTACATAAATGGGAAAATTTATGAGAAGACATTGAAAAAATCCTAAATATGTGTTCACCTAATAACAGAGCTTCAGAATACATAAAGCCAAAACTGCTAAAACTGAAAGGAGAAATAGAGAAATCCACAATTATATTTAGGAACTTCAACACTCAATAATTCAGTAGTTAGATAGAAAAGAGCAAAAATATACAAGTACTGAACAGTGCTATTAATCAATTAGATCTAATTGGCATTTATAGAACACCTCACCCAATCAATGCAGAACATTATCTGGGTCTTCTCAGATGTATGTGGAATATTCACCAAGATAGACTATATCCAACATTATCTTGATACCAAATCCAGACAAAGACAGTACCAGAACAGATTAATATCACTTATGAATTTAGACATCAGCATCATCAACAAAATGCTAGCAAATAAAATATACAAATAATAATACACTATGAACAAAGGTGAGTTTGTCCTGAGAATTCAAGTTTGGTTTAATACTCAAAAATAAATGTAATCCACCACATTGATAGACAAAAGAAGAAAAACCATATGATTACATCAATCGATGGAGACAAAACAATTTGCGAAATCCAACATACCTTCATGGTAAAAAAATAAATTCACAGTAGATTAGGAATAGAGGGGAATTTTCTTAATCTGATAAAGGGACTCTATAAGACACTGACAGCTTACAACATGCTTCATGGTGAAAGAATGAATATTCCTCCCCACCCAAGATAGAGAATAAGGCAAGGTTTGGCTTCCTGTTCTCATCACTTTTATCCTTCTTTGCAGTGGAAGTCCTAGCCAGTGCAATAAGGCATGACAAACAGTTCTTAAAGTAAGAATTAACTGTTAATGTTTACATATAACACGCTTGTTTGTGTAGAAAATCTCTTGGAATCAATTTAAAAATCTCTTGGAACCAATAAATAGATTTAGCAAGGTTGCAGGATCCAAGTTCAACTACAAAAAGCATTTGTATGTGTATATAGTAGTAATGAACAATTGAAAACTCAAACTTTAAAAAATTCCATTTGAGCAGGCCATGGTGGCTCAGCATGCAGAGTTCTCACCTGCCATGCCAGAGACCCAGGTTTGATTCTCGGTTCCTGCCCATACAAAATAAATAAATAAATAAATAAATAAATAAATAAATAAATAAATAAATAAATAAATAAATAAATAAAAATAAAAATATCATTTATAGTAGTTCCAGTTAAACTGGAAATATTTTAGTATAAATCTAATATTATATGTGGAGGATGTATAGGTTAAAAACTACAAACCAGGAATGAAATGAAATAAAACTTAAATAAATGAAGAGACATACTCTGTTCATGCATTGGAAGATTCAATATACATAAGATATCAATTTTCCCATAAATTGATCTATAGATTTAACACAATACCAATCAAAATCCAAGCAGGAATTTTTGTAGATATAGGCAAACTGATCCTACAATTTATATTAAAAGGCAGGGGAACTAGGATAGCTAAGCACTTTTTTTTAAAGAAGAAAAAAGTTGGAAGATTTGTATTAACCAATTTTAAGACTTGCTATAAGGCTGCATTGAGCAAGAAGTTGTGGTTTTGGCAAACAGCCACACAGATCATGAAACAAAATATAGTATACAGAAATATGCCCACATAAATAAGGCCAGCTGATTTTGACAAAGGTTAAAGTTAATTTCTTTTTAACAAATGGTGGTGGGAAAATGAGACATTAATATTTTTACATGAAAATATGAACCTTGACCTAAACTTCACATCTTACTTAAAATTAACTCAAAGTCAATTGTGTGTTTAAATATAGCACACAAAACTATAAAATTTTAAGGAAACATAGAAGAATGTAATTGTGGCCAAATATGTGCTCTATAATAAAGTTGATAATTTGGATTTCATCAAAATACAAAATGTGTTAAAATGCAGAGAACTACACACCAAAAACAAAAAAAAATTAAGAAGAAAAAAGTCAATCTGACTGTTTATAATTTAAAAATTAAAAAGGAAAAAGAATACTTAAACTAAAACAATTATGATTCTTAAAAAAAATAAATGCAGGCAGTGCAATGGTGGCTCAGTGGTAGAACTCTCACCCGCCATGCCAGAGACCCGGTTCGATTCCCGGAGCCTGCCTATGCCCAAAACCAAAAATACAGAAAAAACAGTTGCTACCAGAGAAAGCAAAGGAACAGACATAAAGATCAATTTATTTGGGGGTTAAAACAGAATGCATATAAACAGGTACTAAAAATAAGTACCTTACATGCCATGGCTGCATTGGCATATCTAAGATCCACTGAGAGTGGATCAAAATTGGAGTTAGAGTTTGGAAAATTATGTTTGTTAATATTAAGGTTGATGCTGGATGGAATTGGATGTCTTTTAACATGTAACTAAAGGTCTTAGGACTTAATAATAAATTGACCTGTACATAGACCATTGCAATTTAGTGTACGAGCGCTAAGAAAATAGATTTTGCCAAGAATGTTATGATTATAAAAAGTAGATTACAAAGGGGAGGTTCAGAAGAAACGCACCCAGGTAGTGGAAAACAAGAAAGGATGAAAGGCGCTTTCCATATTATACTTCTTTTATCAGATATTTTGGTGAGTGTGTGTACTTGCTTTTTCTTCCTTATCAGACTGACTTTCTTGAGTACAAGAGCCAAGAGAGAATCAGTTTTAGATAGAAAGGCTTAGAGGTGGTAATCTTGTTAGGAGTGGAGTTGGGACTGGTATGCTCTTAATAAAGGATATGTCTAGACCATGCTTTAAAATATTAAACACAGTGTTTTTACTTAGATGGTGTGCTTATTTAGGATGGCTGAGAGTGAAGAGTAGATATTATGGTTGAACCAACCACCCTTTCTCTCAGCTACCCACAGCCACCGTCACTGACAAGACATATATTTTGCTCATGTTTATATCCACCCACTCTTGTCATTAGCATATGGACTGACACATAGTAAGTACTTATTAAACATTTGTTCAGTCAAAGTTGAGTAGAATCCTTGTTCGATTCTAGGCTGTCTCCTAAATTCTCAGAGAAAATTAGTCCATATGCAAAAAAGTGAAAGAGATGTTAAGGGAAAGGACCGCTTGAAGAATTCTATTCCTCACACTGAATTCTTAGATTAAATCTGATTCTCAAGCAAAGGTATTGTTTAAGTGAGTACAGAAAACTGAATCTTCCATGTTTTTGGGAGAAATTTCAATGGCAAAACAAGCACAAAATATTGAGAACTTAAAATGTTCTGGGCTGACATTTACTCTCAGACGCTTCAGGGAGAAAAACTCATTATGTTATTAAACACGCTTATTTTTAGGATGAATGTAATTGTTTTTACCAGAATTAATGCAAAAGTTAATCAATGATGGTGTCAACAGTTTAAAAATTTTTAAACATGAACACAATTTTTGATCAAGGTATCTAATGAGGTGTTTAAGTGAACAAAACATTGACCTTTGGATCTGTCATGGCTTTGTCTGGGTGATTAATTCCAATTTTTTGCTTTACACACCCTGCCATAAACTTTTTTTATTTACACTTTATTGTAACTGACTTCATGACATTTACTCTTGCTTAATAATAATCGGTTAACAGCTCAGGGCAGGTGTTCTCAAGGATATGGCCCTTTCATGGAATGAAGTCTAAACAGTTTTTAAAATCATCATAAAAAGTATAAAGATAAAACCGTCTCATTCTAGTGTAACTGAAGGGGAAAAAGATATATCTATGCAAAGAGTCAAGGATGGCTCCATTCTATGGAGAACCCTGACCAATATAGACAGAGAACTTAAAAGTTAAAAAATAATAGTGACAAATCCATTCTGAATTTATTGCTGCTTTTCTTTTCAATACTTGTATTTGGTAGATCACACCAAGTGATGGCCTCTTCTAGCACCCTTATTTTTACATGGTTTACATGTTTGGTTTTTTGTTTTTTGGGTTTTTTTTTTTTGTATTTTTGTAGTATATTTAGATGTAAAAAGGTAAATTAAACTTTAGGTTGACTTTCTATAGAGTTTGAGTCTGATTTCTGATTTTCTGAGATCATGATAATAATCCACCTCTCTACCCCGTATTTTCTTCCATGAAATTGTCCTCTTCACCAATGCTCAAGATTCTTTCTGTTCCCCTGCTCACTTCAGAACTATGTTATGCTTCCTTTCATTATCCCACCTTCACGTACTTTAACCAGTTCCCTCCAAACTGTCTTCTACTTCCATTTTTCCAGAACTTCCTAGTCCAGCCTCCTGGCCACATCACCTATGGCAGGGTGGTCTGAAGATCTTTGTAGTGGTCCCCACTATTCTCTTGGCCCTTTCTCCCATGGAATTGCTACCATTAATAACAACCTTTAGGATAAACAAGGAAGATCCTGGGGTGGTATTAAAAAATTAATGTGTAATCTGGGAAAATCTTTTTAGCCATTAGAATATTGACTCGGATTAATAGCTTAGTCATTTGGTATCCTGAAGGAATGCCTTCAGGAACATCTAGAGTCAAAAAGATAGACTCAGTCTGGTTTTTGTAGCAACAGTGAGGGTCAGGATGAAAAACAGAATACATTAGAAAAAGGGGAGAGAGAGGTAAGGATCAATAGGTGAAAGAGAGGTGATAATTGTCCAGAATGAGACCTAGTCATCTACTTTTTTTAAACTTTTTTTTTTAGATATAATGTATATGCCATAAATTCACCTCTTTAAAGTGTGCAATTCAAGGATATTTAGTATATTCACAGAGTTGGGACACCTAGATTTTCAGTGCTTCCCAAGTGTTCTAAACATCAGGTTGAGAACCACTGAGCTAAAGTAAATGATTAGAATTTGCAACAACCCAAAAATCAAACATAAGTTAAAAATTTTTCTAAAGCCATTGCAAAATTGTGTTTTTAGCTCTTAATCTCTCTCATTTAATTTAAGCATTCTAAGTCTGAGAGAAATTGGAAAAGTCTAATAATGTTCCATGTTTTCCTAGGAAACTATTCACAGAATGGATATTCTCCTTGTAAAGAATTACTTTTTGATCATTTGAAATATAAAGTAAAATCATATGATTTCCAGAATAAGTTTTTTTCCCTCTCTTTCCTTTTTTAATCTCTTTTGTAGCTTATTGATCTACACTCCTGGCACTCTTTTATTGGAGAAATAAAGCACTTGAACAAA
Source organism: Myrmecophaga tridactyla (assembly GCA_004026745.1). Lineage (NCBI taxonomy): Eukaryota > Metazoa > Chordata > Mammalia > Pilosa > Myrmecophagidae > Myrmecophaga > Myrmecophaga tridactyla. The sequence goes on from PVIY010043235.1 coordinate 17,192, forward strand.
ATTTCAGTGACATGCAACTGAAAATATCCAATATTAATCTAATACCTAAGCTTTCTTTTCTATCTTTGATATAAAGGATTGAAATATCAGATGTGTATATTTATATAAAACAACTATGTTATTTGCTTTTGAAAGATATATTGATCATGCTCAGGTAAATTTGGTTTACAGAAAACATTTATAATCAGAAAAGTTCGGATATGGACTATTTAGTATAAAAAAGTTGTTTAAACTGTTATAAAGATAAAAGTGATCACGTCTCATTCATAGAATTTTCTGCTCGATATCTAAAGTTTGATGGCCGTTAGGCCATCTCAACTGGTCAAAACTGCCCTCCTGATTTCCCCTGCCTAAGCATGCTGTACAGATATCCTTTCCTATTTCAATTAATGGTAACTCCATCTTCCAGCTCCATCTGTTCAGATAAAAAAAAATCTTGCAGTCATCTATGACTCTTCTCTTACCCACTCCACACACAATCCATCAAGCAAATCCTGTTTGCTCTACTTTCAAAACAGATTCAGAATATAACCACTTATTACCACCTTCCCTACTTCTACCCTCATTCATGCCATCTTTACCTTTTGTCTGAATTGTTATAATAGCCTCCTAAATGCTCTCCTTGGCTTTGCCCTTGACTCCTACAGTCTATTCTTAACACAGTAGAAAAAGTTGCTCTTTTTGAAACACAAGACGTATCATGCCAACCTTCTGTTTGGTTTGAAGCCACAGTAGCAGCTTCAATAGTGGCTCTCTATTCCCCTCAGCGTAAGAGTTAAAGTTAATACAGTAGAGTACCAGGCCCTACACACTTTGGCTTCTACTTCCTCCTATGATCTCATCTGCTGCCCTTCCTTGAACATGCCAGGTGTACTCCTATACTGTACATTTCCACTTGCTTTTCCCTCTCTCTGGGATGCTATTCCCCTAAATATCCATGTGGCTTGTTCCCTCACCTTTTTCAAGTTGTTGCCCAAATATTACCTTTTCAGTATTCTATTCAATTAAAATGTTTAGTATCCATCACCATCGTGAAGCACTTCTTATCCTGTTGTCCTGCCTTATTTTTCTTCAAAGAACTTACCATCTTTTATGTGACTTTGTTGTCTATTTCCACCCCAATCCCCAAAATATAAGTTCCAGGAAGGGAGGAATTTTTCAGTTTCATTCAATACTGTGTCCACATTGCCTAGAAATGGTGTTCGATAGGTACTTAAAAAATATTAGTTCAATGAGTGAATGAATGGTTTCTTCATGAGAATTTTGTGACTTCCATTTTACTAGATAGAGCAAGGTATTCTCATCGACCACCCCAGATTGAGTTTTTCTCTCCTCTCACAGACAGGTTCTGCTCTTCTCTCTGCATATTCTTGCTCAGTTGAGTGGCTCTAGTCACCAGCAAAGGAATGCACTCTTGATGGGAAACATATGAGTGAGTTTTTCAGTGGTTGAAAAACTCATACCAGTGCTAAGGATGAGAATGATAGAATCAGTTGAGGATTTATGGAAGAAATGATGAAAATATTAATGTTGAGAATGGCAAATTATGCCTCTGAAAAATGCCTTGAACATGAGAATTTAAAACCACACCAAGTGTTCTTTTCTAGAACAGAAAATGGTTTCAGTAATCACCCTTGTGAAAACATAACCAGAAACTCACCTCTTTCAGGTAAGTTCTTCCACCCCTGAAGAATTAGTGTAATTAGAAAGAAATGGAAATAAATGAACAAAACTATGTCAGTTTAACAAAACCATGGAGAGGGAAAAGTGAATCTCATTGGTCAGATTGATTTCTCAGGGCCTCATCATCTGGAGAAACCATTTTTAAGGTGAGTCAACACCATTTGTCTTGGATTCTTTAGGTACAAACCTGCCCAGCAGTAAAGAGCTAAGTCATCTGATTCCTTAAGGTCTGTTCTGTTCTGTGAGCCTGTTTTATTTTATAATCTGTAGAGTTTTAATCCTTTCTTAATGTGTCCATAGCATCAAAGTGACATGGTTTCTTACCGGATTCATTGACAGGAGTCAGGATTGTATATTGTTTGCTGTTAAAATTATAAACTTGTGTATAATTGTGTACACTGTAGATTACTGAGAATAAAATGCTTCCAAGAGTCCTAGTTCCCATTTTGCGTCAAAGCCAGAGCTCTTAAAAAGTTGGATTGCTCCCATTTCTCTACATGAATCTCTCCCAGCTGAAAGAGGGCAGAGGAGTGCAATGTAAAATAAAAGAAAATATTTCAATAATATCCTTCTAGTGGTGGGCTCTAATCCTTGACCCAACTCTTGCTGGCAATCTAGAATTGAATCTAGAACTGTTAACTCCAAAGGAGGCAGGGTCAGAATCAACACTTCTTAACACTTTTTCCCTCCAATATTAAATATGGACAGCAGAGGTAGTGTTCTAAGGAGACGAATGAAGCTTAAGCTTCAGGACACCTCCCTTGCACAAGCATCTTGCACACTTGGAGTTGGTGGGAGTTGTAGAGAGCTCCAGGTTGGGAGAAGAAGTCAGGCTGCAATCAGGATGCATTTCGGTGAAAACATTTCTGATAAATTGCTGTCAGAGCAATTCGGAGAAAACAAACTGAATTTTGAAATCTCTGGTAGTCTATGTGAAATCTTTTCTCATTCTAATTAAATATACACTTTCCTGTCTGATTTTTTATTCAAAATTTTATATTCATTTTTTAAAAAGGCAATCGCTGATAGAGGGAGGAGGGCTGGGGACATAAATGAAATCAGAAAGAAAGATAGATGTTAAAGATCGAGACGGTATAATCCAGAATGCCTGGAGTGTATAATAATAGTGAAATGCACAATGTACAAATTTTAAAAATGCTTTTGCTCGAGGAAGAACAAAGGATTGTCATTATTGCAAGGTGATGAAAATAGATGATAATTAATACTTTAAAATATCACCTTAGGTGTGAGACTAAAGCAAAAAAATTTATTTGTCACAAAATTTATATTTTGACTAGAGCATTTCCTAATATAACCCATGTAGATAGTTTGATTAAATGTCATAAGTGCTTGGAATCTCAGGTAGCCACATGAGATTTTGCTGGTTTGTCCAGAGTGATTCCCCGATGAATCCCAGAATGATTTGATCAGTGACTGGAAAAATATTTGCAAGCCCCCTTCAGGGAATGGTGAGAACAGGGAGAAATTCAACTTCCCCAAGTTGAATTCTTGATATTCTCACAAGCAGTGTGGACAACCAAAGCTA
>PVIY010043236.1:0-20440 GCA_004026745.1 Myrmecophaga tridactyla
GTACCTATTTGCTCACTGCCCCCACCCTCCTGGGCTCCCCGGGAGTCGTGTATAGGCTGTCACAGAGGGCAGTGCCACTGCCTCTCCTCTCCCGGCTAGGCTGTGTGCAATCTGGGGACAGGGACCGTGATGAATGAACGAGCGTACGCTCTGAAACCAGGGCCCGAGCCATATTCCTTGACCCTCCTTCGCCCTCCTTTCACAGCTCCCCTTCTCTCTACAGCAGCCTTTGCCTGAGGCCAGATCCATCGGCCACACCTGAAAGGCTCCTAAAAGTACTCCAGAATGAATCTGAGGAACACTTGGCAAAAATGCGTTATTCCCACTGAGGACAGGCAGAGACCAAGGAAGCCCCCTCCTTCTAGGCATGACCCAAGCCACGAACCTAGGACCTACCTTCCTGCATTTATCCAATAAATGCTGTGCACTGGGGATAGAGAGGAGGAGGCAGACCCAGACCCTGCTCACGTGAAGTCTGCCTTCCCATAGGAGAAACGACATAAAATGAATATAAAGGTAAAAATATTTAAAATCGCATTGAGTTTTAGGAAACATACTGGGGGTGAAATCATAACAGCAGGGGAAAGAGAAAGAGACTTTTAAGACCCCCAGGGGAGAGAAGGGACCATTCCCTGAAGAATGGTGTGCTGGCTTGCAAGTGTTGTGTACCCCAGAAAAGCCACGTCCTTTAATATTCAGTATCGTAGGGTGGAAACCCTTTGATTAGATTATCCCCACAAAGGTGTGGCATGCCCAGTTGTGGGTGTGGCCTTTTGGTTAGATGGAGATATGATTCCACCCATTCAAGGTGGGTCTTGATTAGTTTACTGGAGTCCTTTAAAAGTGGAAACATTTTGAAGAAAACTTACCCGCAGACTTGGAGAATAGTTGCTTCACGGCTGACAAAGCCAACACAAGACCCAGACATTTGGAGGTACAGGGCCCAGAAGATGTAGCCATGTGCTTTCCCATGAGATGCAAGCAAGCCAGAACGCAGAGTTGTGTTCTGGAGGAGCTAAGTGAAGGCCCACAGACGCCAAGTGAGGCACCCCCACAGGAACAGAGGCTGAAAGCAATGGAGCCCAGGAGCAAGAGACCAGCAAATGCCAGCCATGTGACTTCCCAGCTGACAGAGGTGTTCTGGATGGCATCAAGCTTTCTTGAGTGAAGGTAACCTCTTGTTGGTGCTTTAATTTGGACATTCTCATGGCCTTAGAATTGTAATTTGTAACATAAGAAATTCCCTTTATAAAAGCCATCCCCGAGGCGGAGAAAGCTTGGTGGGTTTGAGGAAATAAAAGAGGGCCAGTGTGGGGGAAGGGAAAAGAGACAAGATTAGGGGGGTTTTGTGTTTTTTTTTTATTTTAACATTTTTATTGTGAAATATAACATATACAAAAAAGGAAAAGCAATGCTTTTCAAAGTAAATTTTAACAAGTAGTTACAGAAGAGATTTTAAAGTTTGGTATGGGTTACAGTTCCACAATTTCAGGTTTTTCCTTCTAGATGCTCCGAAACACTGGAGGCTAAAAGAAATATCAATATAGTGATTCAGCAGTCATATCCATTTGTTAAATCCTATCTTCTCTTTTACAACTCCTCCTTCTCCTTTGATCCTTCTCCCACTAATAGGGATCTTTGGGTTATGCCCATACTAACTTTTTCATGTTGAAAAGGGGTGTCCTAGTTTGCTAGCTGCTGGAATGCATATACCAGAAATGGACTGACTTTTTAAAATGGGGAATTTAATAAGTTACAAGTTTACAGTTCTAAAGCCATGAAAATGTCCCAAGTAAAGAAAGTCTCTAGAAATGTCCAATCTAAGGCATCCAGGGAAAGATACCTTGATTCAAGAAGGCTGATGAAGTTCAGGGTTTCTCTTTCAAGTACAAAGGCACATGGCAAACAGGGTCAGGGCTTCTCTGTCACCTGGAAAGGTACATGGCGAACACAGTGTTGTCTGCTAGCTTCCTCTCCAGGCCTCTTGCTTTATGAAGCTCCCCCAGGGGCGTTCTCCTTCATCTCCAAAGGTCCCTGGCTGGCGGCCTTGTGTGGCTCTGCTTGGCTCTGCTGTGGCTTTCTCATCATTCTCAAAAGGCATTCTCTCCAAAATGTCCCTCCTTTATAGGATCCCAGTAAATTAATCAAGACCCACGTAGAATGGGTGAAAACACACCTCCATCTAATCAAGTTTAATACCTACAATTGATTGAGTCACATCTCTGTGGAGATAACCTAATCAAGTTTCCAGCCTATAGTACTGAATAGGGATTAGAAGAGACCCATATGATTGATTAGGAGCAAAATGATTGATTAGGAGCAAAACATGGTTTTTCTAGGATATGTAAGTCCTTTTATATTGGCACAAGGGGCATCAACAATATAGGATAGGGGGATGGAATTAGTTGATATTTTTGGAGAGGCTGGCCCCTCTGGGTTTCAGGACTTATCTGACCTAGGAACCCTCTGGAGGTTGTAAGTTTCAGGAAAGTAAACTTAGTACATGAAACTTTTATAGAGTCTCAGTTAGAGCCCTATAGAGTTAACAAGAATGATGTTGGTTGGGGGTTGGCAAATTGTAGTGATTAGCAATATCTAGCTGAAGCTTGTTTGTTCCATTTCCTTTCCCTCTTTTATGCCAGAAGCATTGTCAATCCCGCAGTGCCAGGGCCAAGCTCATCCCGTGGAGTCATGTCCCACGTTGTCAGGAAAACTTTCACTCCTGAATGTCATGTCCCACGTAGGGGGGAAGGTGATGATTTTCCTTGCAGAATTGGGCTTAAAGGCAGAGAGGCTACATCTGAGCAACAAAAGAGGTTTCCTGGAAGCAACTCTTAGGCCTAATTGTAGGTAGTCTTAGTTAGTCCACTACAAAAATAAGTTTTGTAAGGGCAAGCCTCAAAATCAGGTGCTTGGCCTATTTTCTTGGGAGTCACTAATGTTTAAGAGAGAACCTGGGGTTTCCCAGATGGAAAAGCTTAATAGTTCCATATTTTTTCTCTAGTCTCTCAAGGACTGTACCAATACTTCTTTTTTTTTTTTTTTTGTATGCTGTGTGGTGGAGTCACATTTCATTATTTTTACATGTGAGTATCCCATTATTGCAGCACCATTTGTTGAATTTTTGTTTGTTTTTTGGGACGCGTATGGACTGGGAATTGAACCCGGGTCTCCCACATGGCAGGCGAGAATTCTACTACTGAACTACCCTTGCACCCCCCTCTACCAATACTTCTTAATCATCCGCCCACCATAGTCTGGGATGTCTCTGGGTATTACATTAAGCTATACAGAATTACAAAGCTTTGTTCCCGTTCTGGGCTCCATGTGTTTGGGTTGTTTAAATGAGCTATGCAGACAGGCTAAATTAGATTACGTGCTACAGAACAGGATTAAATTCTGAGGGAGGGTGTGCAGGGAATAGAATACTCACCCTATGGCAGTTTTAAATACAGTCCCAGATCCTTTGCCCCTCCTTCCCTGGATGGGTGGGGGCTAGGTCCCCATCTCTTGAAACTGGTGGACTTGTGACTGTTTTCAACAAAACAGTATGCTGGAAGTGACCTTGTATATTCCTTCCCGGGCTAGGTATGAAAAGGCCATGCAGTTCCTCAGTCTCTTGGATCGCCTTCTTTTTGTAGGTACCCCCTTAGTTCTCTCTCTGAGCCCCGCTTCCCTGCTGTGAAAGGACACGTGTTGGTGCTTTGGTCTTCAGCCCCAAATGAGCCCAACCTTGGGGTCCTCCAGCTTCCATAGGATTCCAGCTCCCAGCTGTTCCCTGTTCCCCACCTCCCCCGGCCAGTCTAGTCTTCCCAGCTGGGGTCCCAGACATCCTGGCCAGAGACAAGCCATCTCAGCTGTGTCCTGTCTGAATTACTGACCCACAGAATCGGTGAGCATAATAAAATGGTTGTTTCACACCAATTTGGGGTGGGTAGGATGTTAATGCAACAGACATCAGATTGACAACCAGGTTCCAAGGTTGTAGTCGATGACCTCTCACTGGCATCCTCCCTCTCCAACCCACCTGTGACTGCCTCCGTGCAGCCCTGCTCACTCCTCACCTCCCAGCTGGATTCCTGTGTTCAAGTCATTCTTATCTTCCCTGCAGCATTCTCTAAGACATGTCTCTGATGAAGTCATCCCCTGCTTCAAAGCCTCCTCATTGCTCATGGAATCAGTTTGAAGCTCCTTAGCAGGATTTCTGAGGCCCTTTGGGATCTGCTCCTGACCCACCCCTCCAGCTTCCTCTGTTAGCACTTCTGACATTTCCCTCTACTAAGTGTTCCCTGTATGAGTCAGGCTCCCCACCCTTCTGGGCCTTCCTTCCACTTTTCCCCATGCCTGGAATGCCTCTCTTCTACCTGTCTGTGTGGCACACACAGTGTGCTGGATATTTTCCATTTCCCCTTCCAGATCACTTTTGCCTTCTCCAGTCTGGGGCCCTGGGAGGCTGAGGTTTTTATTTTTCCTGGATAGTAAGATTGGAGACTGAAAGTTTCATGTATTTTAGAAGATACAGACTCCGTGTGGCTAGATCATTTTCTGTATGTATGGACTCTTCCACAGGGAGGAAATGGCCAGCTGCCTTGGTGAAAGGGAAGCAGTTTCACCTCTAAAACCTGAATGGGGAGCCCCACAGCCACCGCCCCCAGTGATTCCATTGTACAGATAGGATGGAAAGACTTCAGGTGAATGGCATATTTTAGTTCTCAGGACCCCCCGAAATCAAGTGGCAAAAAGACAAGCCAGTTTCCAGTGACGGAGAGCTCCTTGAGACTGGAAGGCTGGCAGAGATGATATGGCACACACCATAGACCCTTTCAGCCCAGTTAGGGGCTGCAGAGAGAGGCACAGGTGAAGCCTCTCCGGTAAGGTTAGCAAATGATTGGTAGAAATTTCCAGTGTCCACAGCTCCTTCAAATCACCACTCTCTGGAGGTAAGAATTGTAGTTGGTCATTAGTTAATTGAAGATGTGAAGCTCTGAGATGGCCAACTTCCGGGCAAATGATTTTTTTTTTTTAATTTGCATATGGGCAGGAGGCACCAGGGATCGAACTCAAGACCTCCAGCACAGCAGGTCGGAGCTCTGCCTGCTGAGCCATGGCAGCCGCCCCAGGCCAATGATTTTTAAGGCATTGCTATAAAGGTTCATACACTGGCGTTTTGCAAGGGACCTGATGGCTTCTGCAACTACCACTATGTTATTTGAGTGAAGGTACAGTTCCACAAGGCTTGGAAGCTTCTGAGCAAGATTTTCTGGCAAGGTTGTAAGGCAACTGCTTTTCCTATAGAGTCTGCAGTCCCTCATCTTTTAGTAACTCCAAATGGTAAACGGGGCAGATCCCTGTAATTTAAGAACAGATTCTTGGGCTTTCCCAGCCTTGCCACAGAGATCATCTTACAAAGCTCGGATGCCATGACTAGACATGGTCCATCAGGCACACTGCAGCACCGCATCTTGTCAAAATTGGTCCATTTCTCGGTGCCGGTGGAATGAGTGCTCTGGGGTGCAGGCGTTGCTGGACAGAGGCTGGGGTTTTCAGAGGCTGCACGACTGGGCCCCCTTACCCTCTAGCTTTTCATGGGGCCATCCAGTGGGAAGCACCAGCAGGAAATCAGAGGGCAGGAGAAGGGTGAAGGCTGGTAGTTTATTCTGCAATTCCCTCTCTTCCAGACTGTGGGAGGTCATAGCTCTCATTGGTGACTGGCTGTCCCATGGCTGGGCCCTCTTTCTGTGAGTTCTGGTAACTGCCCCCCCCCTTTTGGCTTAGGGATGATCAGGGTTCCCCACTGCTTCTAGCACCCCAGAGTGCTTCAGTGTCACTTGATCTCCCTTCACCCTGTAATTGGCCACTTGATTGGGCTATCTTTGGTCACACTGTCTGAGTGTTTCCTTTTGGGACCCAGATGCTTACACCCAGTCAGTCGTTCCCCACGCCTCAGTCCAGGCCCCCCTACTCTGGGAGTCTTTTCTGACCTGTTTCCAGCTGGGCCCTGGACAGATCTCCACTGTTGACCCCCTAACATACTGTCTCCCCCATGTGCTCCTTTTCTTGGCAGTAGGAATTTGCCTCCATAGCCCAGGGCCAGCACCTTCCATGGTACCCGGCACTTAGCAGGAGCCACAGGCCACAGGCCGCACAGAAAAGGACATGACATGGTTTTTCTCTGGGGAAATCATAGCTAAGAACCTACTAATGAATAAAGGATCAGTAATTTGTTAAAACCTTCACTTTGTTTTACTCTGTATTTGTTCTGTATACATACAGTCTTTTTTCTTAAAATTTATGCTCTGAAACTTTTTAGCATTCACAAAAGTAGAAAGACTGGTACAATAAATCTCCAGATATTTAACAAGCGTCAACATGTTCGCTGTATCTATTCTGCTTTTTCTCCTTTTTGTTGCTGCAGTATATTTTTTTAATTAAATTTAAAAAAAATACCAAAAAAACACCAAACGCAAACGTTCGTAATTTTTGATCATTCCATTCTACATATATAATCAGTAATTCACAATATCATCACATAGTTGCATATTCATCATCATGATCATTTCTTGGAACATTTGCATCTATTCAGAAAAAGAAATAAAAAGAAAACAGAAAAAAATTCATACATACCATACCCCCCACCCTCCCCCTCACCAATCACCAGCATTACACTCTAAATTTATTTTAACATTTGTTCCCCCTATTATTCATCTTTATTCCATATGTTTTACTCGTCTGTTGATAAGGTAGATAAAAGGAGCATCAGACACAAGGTTTTCACAATCACACAGTCACATTGTGAAAACTGTATCATTATACAATCATCTTCAAGAAACATGGCTACTGGAACACAGCTTCACATTTTCAGGCACTTCCGTCCAGCCTCTCCACTACATCTTGACTAACAAGGTGATATCTGTTTAATGCGTAAGAATAACCTCCAGGATAACCTCTTGACTCTGTTTGGAATCTCTTAGCCATTGACACTTTGTCTCATTTCACTCTTCCCCCTTTTGGTGGAGAAGGTTTTCTCAATCCCTTGATGCTGAGTCTCAGCTCATTCTAGGATTTCTGTCCCATGTTGCCAGGAAGGTCCACACCCCTGGGAGTCATGTCCCAAGCATACAGGGGGAGGGTGGTGAGTTTGCTTGTTGTGTTGACTGGAGAGAGAGGCCACATCTGGTTGCTGCAGTATCCTACTCATTAGGTCATTTTACTGTATGCACCTCAGTATTCTTCACTAAAAAAAGGAAAACTAACAGGATTTTAAAATCATAATCACTGGTGGAATTAGGGAGGATGTTAGGTTTAACTTGAGGAACAGTAAACAAATGGGTGTTTTCCCACTTAGTTGTGGTAGCAGTCAGACTGCACAGGACAATATTTATATATTTTTCCATTCCATTGTGGAGGGTACGCAGGTGCCTGGAGATGGAACCAGCTTTTCCAAGGAGCAGAATGTCCAGCTAAATGGAAGAAGTCTTTCAATACCTGGAGTTGAGTGAGGTTGAATGGACTCGGTTAAATCCATTCCATGAAAACTGGTGGGAAGAGTGAGTTCCCTGGGTGGCCATGAATAGTTTAAGTCAGGTTTATTGGCATATAACTTGTGTACAGTAAAATTCACCCTTTTGGGGTATATAATCGAGATTCATTCCCATTGTTGCTGTGCATATCAATCAGTAGTTTGCTCCTGGTTATTGCTGACTAGTAGTCCCATCCTATGGCTGAACTGCGATTTGTTTATTCACCAGTTGATGGACATTTGAGTTATTTCTGACTTGGTGTATAATGAATGAAGCTGCTGTAAACATTTGTATAAAGGTGTTTATGTGCATCTATGTCCTAATTTCTACTGGGGAAATACCTAGAGTGGGATCACTGAGTCTTTGGTAGTTGTATATTAAACTTTGCAAGAAACTGCCAGATTGCTTTCCGAAGTAATTGCATTTCTGTTTTGTGTTCCACCGGCCGTCCGGGTCCAGGTGCCCCGCATCCTTGCCAACATTTGGTATTGTCGGTTTTTTTTTTTTTTTTAAAAAAAAAGCTATTCTAATGGGTATGTAGTGGTTGTAATCTCATTGTGGTTTCAATTTGCATTTCCCTTATGATTAAGTTTTGGAGTTTTAATGTCACTCTAGCCTGGACTGGGGTTGAGTGGTTTGTAGAGTGAACTGAACTTTGTTGTTGTTTTTCTAATGCCAGAGAGAGGAAGTATTCGTTCGTTATCTTGTTGTAGAAAAGTCACAGAACCTGCCCAGGATTTAGTCCAGGGTGGGGCAAGCCCACCTCTGGAGAAAGGATAGGGCTAACCTATGATCATGTACTGCGGTGTCTGCTCATTTTGTGAAAGTCAGCGACCTTACACCCCCCCCACCCCACTTTTGCCCTGTGCTGCTGCTGCCTGGCTGGTGCACCCTTATTTTTCACAAGGGGAGTTGCTATTTAAGCTCAAATGTCACCTCTTTTTGAAGCATCTAGGTTCTCCAGAAGCTTCCTCAGACACAGCTTACAAGATAATGTTGTGGAAAAAGTACAGCCTCTCTGGGATCATGGACGGATGTGCTTTTTCAGCTTTGTCCTTCACTAGCTGTGTGGCCTTGGGTAAATAACTACTTTGAGTTCCTGTTTCTCCAAATGTAAAGCGGGGATGATAATAGCTACCTCAGAGATTTGCCGTGTTAGGGATATTGTCTAACTATTGTCATTATTATATAGCGATAGTGTTACTATTATGATTGCTACTATTATCAATTTGCCTCTATCAAATTTGCCTCCTCACCTGGTCCCCCCACGGCTCATTCATTGCTTGCTTCTCCGCTGCTGACAGCTCTTAAAGAGCAGGCTTGTGACTTATGCCCTCTTTGCCCCCACCCCAAACACAGTGTCGGCAAACACCAATCCCTCAGACACATTTGTTGAAATGGGTGGACTGGAAAGGATTCTCAGGGAAGGGGTGCGGCGGGCCCTGGAGAAGCGCTGAGTTGGCGTCTCCCACAGCACCGAAGGCTGAGCCCCGGGGTGGGGGTAGGGGACAGGGGGGTGACTTGTGACCCGAACGGCTGCGAGGCCTAAGACTGGGCAGTGTGCACACGTGGGTTCGACAGGCCAGGAAATGGGGAACGGAGAGAGCGGATGCTCAGAAAAAAGGGATGGAAGGAAAGGGATTGACAAGGAGGAATCTCGCGTGGAGAGGGCTGGCTGAGACGGCGTGGGGCTGCAGAAGGAGGATGGGGGCCGGACACCGGGACCCTGGGAGGGCTGGGGGCCCTGGGGAATGGGCGAAGTAGGGGGTCTGCGGCAAGGACCACACTCGGACGCGGAAGGAGGGGCGCGGCCGCCCCAGGACCGAGCCGGGGAGCCCCGGGGGCGCGGCAGGTGCGGGGGCGGGGCCCGGCGGGGCGGGGCGGGGCCTGGCGGGGGCGGGGCCGACGCCGGGCTGGCGGGCGGGGTGCGCCGCGGAGCTCCTGCGAAAGCAGCGGGGGCCGCCGAACCCGAGCCGGAGCCGGAGCCGGAGCCGGAGCCGGAGCCCTGGCCGGGCCGCAGCGGGCTCCAGCGACATGGGATCGGCCGACTCCAAGCTGAACTTCCGGAAGGCGGTGATCCAGCTCACCACCAAGACGCAGGTGCGCCCGGGGGCCCCGGCCTCCTCACCCACCTGCCGGGCTGGGGGCTGGGCAGGGTCGAGGGAGGGGGGCTGCGCGAGCCCGGCTCGCCCGGGCTTGGGGGGACGCGCGTGCCCGGAGGGTGACGCCGAGGCCAGAGCCAGAGCGGGACCCCTCGGCCTGTACCCCGGGGCTCCATCCCCAGGCCCTCGCCTCCCACCCCCAGCTCCTCACCCGGGAACGGCCCCCTCCCCGCGGCCGCTGCTGCCACCTTAGGCTGACGTGTGCCTACTCCCCGAGCCGGCGACGCTGCTGTCCATCCCCCGTCCCGCCCCCTGCGTCCCCGGCCTCGCTTCTCCAGCCTCCGCCTGCTGCCCCCTCCCACGCATCCAGCGCCCGGCTCCCTGCCCTGTCCCCCGGTGCCCGCGGTCCCGGACGCGCGGCTCCCGCTGACTCAATGCAAACAAAGCCGGGCCGGCGCCCGCCGCTGGGGTCGGGTCCGGGGAACAGCTGGTGCGCGGTGATCGCGGCCTCTGCTGGGCCCGGGTGGATGCCTGCGGCTAGGGAAGGCCCAGGTCTTCCAGAGAGAAGGGCAAAGAGTGGTGGGCAATGGGACAGCCTGGCAAGAGGGGCCTGCCCCCCAAAGCCCCCGGAGTTTGGTTTCCCAGCTGGGAAGCCCCAGGCTCTCCTGCCAAGTGGCCTCCTCATCCAGGCCCAGGGATGCAGACACTGTTTGCTTGTACCCTTTGATCTCTGGTTTAGGGCTGGGAACCTTCCCAGTTCCCTTGGCCTCCCTGCCACCCTCTACCTGCTGCCTGCAGACTTCCAGCCTTGTCCACGCTTGCATACTCTCCCCTGGGACCAGAAGTGACACTATGGGCCACCTCCTTATCCCCAAGACACACACAACCTGCCCACTTCAAGGCTGCTTCCCCGCCTGTTCCTTCTCCCCTGACTCCCCCAGGTCCCCCATTTTGGAAGGAGTCAAGCCACCTGGAACCTCCCTGTCACTCCCCACCCACCTGGCTTTTCCAGAGTCTCCCTTGCCCTTGGTAGTCAGCGTGGGATTCAGGGAACCATCTCCCCACAGTCAGCAGTCACCTTCCCGAGGGCTGAGCCTCTGGTCCCCCAGCCCCTGTCCCCCACCCTGGGAAGGCCAGGTGTTCAGCAAATGCCCAGGGGCCTCTGGAAAGCCCAGCTCCAGCTGTGGAAGCAGACCTCTCTGCTTCCCACTCCCCATGGCTCCTGGTGAGCCCTAGCATTTGGCTTTCTTGGGTAGGGTGCTCTAGGTCTGGGTTGGCAGGGAAAGAGGCACGTGGGCAGCCCTTCAACCTGGGGCTAAGGGAGAGGGGGAGAGAGGCTCCCGTGTTTATCTACTTGGGGAGGAAACACTTTGTTGGAGGAACGTGTTGTGCGCTGTTGGCTCAGCAGCTGGGGTCATTCGCCAGGCCAGTGAGACCAGCTGAGCTAGGTCCCAAAGGACCTGGGGTGGCCTAGATTCCTACCTGCTCTGGCCCCCTCCCCAGTACACCAGAACCCTTTATCCTTCTCTAGCTGCAGTCCCGTAATGGGGCTGACCGAGTCAGGGCTGATGCGTTTCCCAGGTAGGAAAGGGCCAGGGACTAGCCTGGGCCCCCCTCTGGAGGGCACTGGGGCCAACAGGTGGGGAGGAGCCAGAGCAGGTGGGGATCTTGGCTTCTCCAGGTCCTGAGCTGCCTGGAGGGAGGGACCCGCAGTGGCTGTGGCCTCAGACCTTGTGTGGTAACCTGCTTGGGCAGCCCAGGGGCAAGGAGCAGATTCCAGATGACCGTCCCAGGCCCCATCACTCAGCGTCCCCAAAGGGATTCAGGCCTGCGGTCCACAGGGTTCCAGAGGAGACGGTACTGGGAAAACAGATTTTTGCTCTGGGTGGCAGGCAATCGAACCCAGCACCTTTCCCCACAGCCCTGGCTAGAGACGCTTGCTAACCCTTCCCCGCCTTCCTGCGCTGTATCCTGTTTTCTTCCTGCCCGAAGTCCAGCCCCAGGCAAGGCCCGGGCAAGGCCCTGAGGACCAGCAGCTTCTGCTGTATTTCCTGATCCTTTCCCGGGGCAGGCCGAGCCCTGGAGGGGGGTATGCATGGAGCTGGGACCCTCCCCCAGAGAACTGCCTGTTTAGAGATTCTCTGCCCAGGAGACATGAGACCTGGGGTGCACATTTGCACGTGTGTGCACACTGATGTAAGTGTGCAGTCATGGTGCCATCCTTCCAGAACGGTCACACAGCATAGGCTAGAGCACTGCTGGTCATTTGTCCCCCAGCCCCCAGTGAGGTTGAAAAGGTGCAGCTGGTCTCCTGGGCCTGTGTTGGGTCTGGCCTGAGCAGGGTCCTGGCAAAGCTGGGTCAGGAGCCTCTGGCTTCCTGCCAGGGTAAGCTCAGTCCCTTTGCCCCTGGGGCTCTGCGCTTGCCCGCCTCCGGGAAATACTCTCTTCAAAGAAAATAGCTTGGAATTTAGAAGCTCTCTTGGGTGGGGTGGAGCACAGTTTGGGAAACTGAGGCAGGAGCTGAGCCATGTTCCTCCCCTCAGAAGCCTCCAGGGCCCTGGTAACCCTGGTCTGTGCTTGCAGCTCAGGACAGCCTAGTGTGGTCGGTAATGGCCTCCATAGCCCAGTGACCCAGCCACAGTGGTGCCTGGAGATGACTCCCAAGTTGGGGAGAAGGGGGAGATGATAGTTGCCACTCCTGAAGTTCAAGGCCAGTCCCCATAGCTGGGAGCTTTCCTGTTTGCATAGTGACTTGCCCTGAGGCCTTCTTAGTTCCCACCTAGATCTCTCTCCTTGTTTTGAATTCAGTCCCCAGGTGATCCTGGCCCGGATGAATGATGTCAGAGGTCATGCCCACCTGGTACCCACATGAGTCCCTGCCCCTTTAAGGGGGTGGTGGCTACCTAGGAGGCAGGGAAAGCATCAGAAATGGGAAGTTTCCCGGAGGGTTTTCTGGGGTGTCCTTCCCAGGCCCCACCCAGGCCTGACTGTGTCCTGACCCAAGATTGCAATGAGGGTCAGAGCACTATCCTGGCTGGCGGGCATGAGTGCCAGCCCACCTCTGCCCTGGGACCCTCCTTTCACCTTTGTCCCTCTCCCCCAGCCAACTTGCTCTACCAGTTCTGGGCTGAGCAGATCTTGTGCCAGGCCTGTCCTGAAGGCCATGGCCACATGTTACCCAGAGGGCCTGGGCTGGGGGAGGGGGTGAGGCCAGGCCTGGACCTTGGTGAGGTCTGTGACCCACTTTGAGTTTGGACAGCCACCACCGCGCCCCCGCCCCCCAGCCTCAGCCCTGCTGCCCGGCAAGCAGGCTGAAGGCGTCTCCAAGGACTGAGCATTTACCTTATGCCTCAACTGCTGGGTTGGGGAAGAAGGGCTCCCGCAAGGCAGGTGCACAAAGACCCGTAGAGTTGGGGATTGTGCTGAGTGCCAGAGGAGGGGGTGGGGGGGTGCAGCTTCCCAGGTGGGAGCAAGTCAGTCCCAAGGCAAGGGAGGCTTCTTGGGAAAAGTGGTCTAGAGAACAGAATTATTCTCAATAAGTTTTTTTTTTTTCCTTTGATAGGAGTAATTATATATGAAGTGCAAACTCATGGGAGCAGGGCCTGTGGGCTTAATCAGCTCTAGGATTTCAGGGAAAGGAAAAGGCTGTGGTGATTGGAGCAATCCTGGAGGGCTTTCTGCAGGAGGCAAAGAAAAAAAAGGGCGACATGAGGGAGGGTGAGAGTGCCTCAAAAACTTTGGCCCCTCAACATGTAGGCATTCAAAAGGAAGAAATAGTAATATGCATTTGTACCAAAAAGTATCAGGAAAAAATAAAACCAGAAGGCTGTTAACCTCTGGCTCCTTTTCTTTTAGTCTTTTATTAATACATAATTTAATGTGAATATTTGGATCATTCTCTAAATAATTTTATGTCCTTTTTCACATAACACCATACCGTGAGCATTTTCCATTCATTCATATTTTTTAAAAAAGTGATTTTAATGGCTGCATAATATTCCATTGTATGGGTGTACCTAAATTTTGTAAGCATTCTCCAATTGTTGGCTATTTAGATTGATTCCAGCTTTTCACTGTTATTGATAACACTTCAGTAAACATCTCACACATGCACATCTCTGATCATCTACTTAGAAGAGATTCCTAGGAATGGAATTTATGATTCAAAGGGCATAAGCAGTTTTGAGGCATACTACCCCAGTAGGAGTGGGGACTTTGAAATGTGGCATTGAAAGGGGAGGGCATGCTAGGAAGAGGGGACGGCCTGAGCAGAGGCAGAGAGAGGGGAAGCAGCGTCGTGTCCTGGGTTGGTAATTACAGACGCGTGTGCCTACACATCTGTGTGTGTGTGTGTGTGTGTGTGTGTGTGCATGTGTGTGTTTAAGTGAGGCCTCAGCCTACTGCCAGACAGTTTGGACTTGGGGGAGCAGGAGATGGGGAGCCATTGAAGGTCTTTGAGTGAGAGGGTAATGCTTGGGTGCCGTGTTTTGGAACAGGGGTTGGGGGTAGTGGAGAGGGTAGCTCAAAGAAGGGAAATTTGGGAGGTGGCGGCCCTGGCAGGAGTGGCAAGTGTCTGAGGTGCAGCACTGGGCAGTGGGCTCCGAGAGGAACAGGAGTGTGTTGGAGAGCCTTAAAGGTTGAAATCTGCTGGGTTTGGCGTCTGCTGGGTGTGCTGAGAGGACAGAGACTGCGGCCTGTGGCAGGGACAGTCTGGATGAGTGAATATGGGGTGTGTGTGTCCCCTTTTGTCATCTTTGGAAAGAGGGTGCAGCCTTAGTCTGGGTCCCTGGGCAGTTGACCTAGTGGTGTGGCCTGGGGATGTGCCCAGGTAAGGAGGCCTCTGTACCCTGCTGGGGCATAATGGGGACTCAGCCAGGGCCATACAGTCCCCAGGGACGGGCTGGGCTTTGGCTGCTGGGCTGCTGGCCGGCTGACCATCTACCACCTGACAGACTGTCCCCAGCCTGGCCGTGCTGGCCAGGGGTGGTGGTGGCTGAAGGACGCCCCTCATGTGGGGACGTGGTTCCCTCGCAGAGAGCAAACTGTGGGCCGGGAGGAAGGGGCCTTGTAACTCTGGGCCATGGTCCCTCTGCAGCCTGTGGAAGCCACTGATGATGCCTTCTGGGACCAGTTCTGGGCGGACACGGCCACCTCGGTGCAGGACGTCTTTGCCCTGGTGCCAGCGGCAGAGATCCGGGCTGTGCGGGAGGAGTCGCCCTCCAACCTGGCCACCCTGTGCTACAAGGTGAGGGGACCCCGGCCCTCCCACCCCCACCCTCCTGGCCATTCTCCCACCCACCTGCAGACTGAGAGGGCAGGCACCCAGGGTCCCCACCTCCACCCCCAGGCCTGGGTGGCCCCGAGGCATCACCTACCTCCCCACCTGCCTGGGGGCTGGGGGAAGCAGTCGTAGCAGCTGCTGCTAGGGAGGACTTCCTCCAGCCCGATGGCTGGGTACCTTCCTTAGAGTTGCTGTTATACCAGTGGGGAAACTGAGGTTCAGAGGGTTAGTTACGCATCTAAGAGAGGTCTTAGCCAGTGAGTGGTGAGCCAGGCTTTCCCTCTTAGGATACTGTAGGCTGCTTCTGGCCCCCTGAGCTGGCACCTGTGCCCCTTTGTGTCATGGTTGTGCCTGGCATGCTCCTGCCTGGACAGGTGGCCCTGCAGGGTAGGGTCTCCACCTGGGGTCCCCTTGCCTCACCTCTCTGAGGCCTGAGGTACCCCCCAACCCCGGGGCTAGAGTTCCACCATGTGCCATCCAGGTGTAGCCCTTGCCTTCTCCCCTACCCACTGGGGTGCCCCCTGACTCCAGGGCTCGGACCTACTATGTGCCACCCCAACATGATCCCTGCTGTCCCCCTCCCCTTTGGGGTGCCCTCCCCTGACCCCAGGGACAGGGGCCACTTTTGACACTGTCCCAGCGTGCTGCCGCCTCCTCTGCCACCTGCGGTACCCTGCAGACCCCAGGGCCAGGAGCCCCCCGCGTGCCGCCCCAGCCTGCCCCTTGCCCTTGCTTGGCCCCGCAGGCTGTGGAGAAGCTGGTGCAGGGGGCCGAGAGCGGCTGCCACTCCGAGAAGGAAAAGCAGACCGTCCTGAACTGCAGCCGGCTCCTCACCCGCGTGCTGCCCTACATCTTCGAGGACCCCGACTGGAGGGGCTTCTTCTGGTCCACAGTGCCTGGCGCGGGGCGAGGAGGGGTCTGTGCACCTGACCAGGGCTGGGTGGGGGGGTGGCAGGGAGAGCACCCTTCCAGGGCCGTCCCCCCAGGGTCTCTGTCCCCTATAGCTGGAGGGAAGCTGAGGGCAGGGGGTGTCTGGGGCATCGTGGGGGCAGGGCAGGGGGCATGTAAGGGCCTGGGAAGGGCCATGCTGACCCCTCCCCCTGGGTTTATCTCCAGGCAACTGGCCAAGATTGCAGGGTGGGGGCCCAGTGACCTCCCCCAGCAGGGCTGAGGCTCTTGAGGCTAGGGGACATGGCCTCCCCGCCCCCCAGCCCAGTGCCTCCCTCTCACTGCCTGCCTCGCCCCCTTCCTGCTCCCGATATCCGAGGCACACTCCCCGCTCTGTCCCCATCTTCCGTGGGTCTTGTCTGGAGGTTGGGGGTGACCAGGAGTCCACTCCTCTTCCTTCCCCGGCCCCTTCCTTCATCCCTCTGGCCACCGGTCCCTACCTGGGCTCAGTCCCCTGTCCTGTCCCCCGCATCCCCAAGCCCTGGGCCGTGTCTCCTCGGCCATCTACCACCGAAGTGCCCCACGGGTGCTGTGTCCCCAGCAGGGTGAGGAAGATGACGAGAACGCCCGGCCACTGGCCGAGTCCCTGCTCCTGGCCATCGCAGACCTGCTCTTCTGCCCGGACTTCACGGTCCACAGCCACCGCAGAAGCGCTGTGGTGAGTGCCCTGAGGGCAGGGCTGCGGGGACCGGGCTGCGCTGGGGACACTGGGCTGCCTGGCACCCACGCCTGGGCAGGTGGCGGTGGCTGGCACCACTGGAGAGCAGCCAGCTGGTACCGGCCCTGCCCCTGGCATCCGGGTACAGGGCACAGGCTACCCATTGTCTTTGCCTGCTCGAGGTGGCGGGTGGGGGTGGGGCTTCGACACAGGAGGCCTGGCCGCCACCCTTCTGTGGTCCCCATGGACACGACCTTGGGTGTCCTCCGCCCCCACCCCCCCGAAGGTCACTTAATTCCTCTCCACTCCCCTCCCTCCCTGCCTCTAATGGACTAAAAGAACCAGTATGAGGCTGAAGGAAAATGAGCTTTCCACATTGAAAACATCCATTTCTTCCCTCATCCAATAGAGTCCAGGGACTTTGTGGTTCTGTCTTAGGAGACTGTGGGGGTCTCTGCCCCCAGGGGTGGCGGGCCGCTTGGGCGGGCAGGGTCCTGGCCCCTGCCCCACACCCTGTCCACCTCCTGACCTTGTCCCCAGGACTCAGCCGAGGACATCCACTCCCTGGACAGCTGCGAATACATCTGGGAGGCTGGGGTGGGCTTCGCGCACTCCCCCCAGCCCAACTACGTCCACGACCTGAACCGGTGAGCCTTGGGTGGGGTCCCCTGGGCAGCTCAGAGCTGGCCCCCCAGCTGCCGTTCCCAGGAGACCTTCCCCATGCCCGGCCACCTGGGCTTCACAGGGATGAACGGGGGGTCATGGCACCTCGCGGGCCTGGGCTGGCTGCCGGCCGGGTGGGTGGCGCTCTCCTGGAGGGAACTGGGCCCCTCAGGTCCCCAAACCCTGTCTCCCCTTCCCACCCCATCCCCAAGGATGGAGCTGCTGAAGCTGCTGCTGACGTGCTTCTCCGAGGCCATGTACCTGCCCCCGGCGCCAGACAGTGGCAGCACCAACCCGTGGGTGCAGTTCTTTTGTTCCACGGAGAACAGGTGAGCACCCCTGGCCTGCCTTTCCATTCTCTTCCTTTTGGGTCAAGGCACTTGAGGGGACGTGCTGCCCCCTGGTGGTGAGGACTGATCACGCAACAGCCTCATCTCACACCCGCGCTGTCCAGTGTCACCCTGGCCTCCTGGAGACCCGAATGGGGGCTCCCCAGCCCTGCGTGAGCCAGGCCTGGGTCCTCCATTTTGAGCAACACTGCCCAGTAGAAATATAACGCAAACCACATGTGCAGTTAAAAATTTCTAGTGGTGATAGCAAAAAGGTAAAAAGAAACAGGTGAAATTAACTTTAATCATAGTTCATTTAACCCAATATATCCAGAATATTAGCATTTAACATGTAATCAACACACAACACTACTGAGACATTTTACATTCTCTTTTATTCCATATGTTCTACTCTTTTGTTAATATAGTAGCTGAAAGGAGCATCAGACACAAGGTTTTCACATTCACAGAGTCTCATTGTGTTTACATTCTCTTTTTCATAGGAAGTTTTCAAACTCAGGTGTGTGTCTGTCACTTAGGGCAATCTCAGTGTGGACCTGCCACATTTTACGCTCGCCGGCAGCTGCTGGCTGCCATACTGGACAGAGCTGCTTCTTCACTGGTTGGGTCTATGGGGGTGGGGTGGGGTGGGGACCCTGTCCATGTGGGAACACTCATGGACCACGGGCCACCAAGACGTGCCTCTGGTGTTGTGCAAGCCCTGCAGTTGGCTCTAGTCGTTGGAGCAGGTCCCATGGGCCGGCTGTGCCCAGCACTGTGCTGTCGGCTCAGGGGTCAGCACCCCTGAGGGTGGAGGATTTGCCCCCTTATTTCCAGGCCCTGAGGGCTGCACTGGACACCTCCTCTTCCAGGTCCTGATGGCCTCCTGCTCAGCTTCCTTTTTATTTGTTCCCAGAAGAGAAGGGGGCCATCCCAGCAGCCACAGTAGAGACCTGGCTGGGTTTCTCCTTTCTCACCAAACTTATCAGCAAATTGCCCCGAGCCCTCTGCGCCCTTTGCCGCTCTGTAACCTCTCCGGGTCTCAGTTTCCTGGCCCATAAGATAAGGAGCTTGAACCCTGACATCTACGAATCTCTGAAGCTAGTCTTTCCGAGGTCTGGCTGCAGGGTGACTGAGCACCTGCTCTGCTTCCCAGGCGCCGCCAGCCCCTCCTCTGAAGCCCCGAGGGCAGGCAGCTGCCTCACCTCTGAGCCTGGGGACAGGGTTTCCCGACCTGACCCCTCGTGAGTGGCTGTCCCGTGTCGGGGGACGAATTCCTTCTGCCCCAGCCCCACCTGGCCCTACTTGGAGCCCAGATAAGGGCATCGATAAGAAGGGGGTGCTTCCACTCAGGAAGGGGCAAGTTCCTAGTTCTCCCCAGCCCCCAGCTCTCAACCCCCAGCCCCCTGCCCAGCACCAAGCGCTTGTGGAATGATAGGACGGCTTGGCTGGGGGTGGACGGAGGGGTGGGCCCATGGGTGGCACCCCTGCAGCCCCCCTCTCCTGCTGCAGACACGCCCTGCCCCTCTTCACTTCCCTCCTCAACACCGTGTGTGCCTATGACCCTGTGGGCTACGGGATCCCCTACAACCACCTGCTCTTCTCCGACTACCGGGAACCCCTGGTGGAGGAGGCTGCCCAGGTGCTTATCGTCACCCTGGACCACGACAGTGCCACCAGCACCAGCCCCACCGTGGACGGCACTGCCACCGGCACTGCCATGGACGATGCCGACGTAAGGAGCGGCGATGGTGGGACCTGGCAGGGCTGTGGGTGGGTGGTACCCCCCCCAGCAGGGGCCCTGGACAAGAGGTACCCGGAGGCCCCTCGTGGTGCGGGGCGGGGCTGGGGGCGGAGGCCACCTGCTCACCACCGGCTCCCATTTCCGCAGCCTCCGGGACCCGAGAACCTGTTCGTGAACTACTTGTCCCGCATCCATCGCGAGGAGGCGAGTCCGGGGCTGGTCCTACCTGGGTGGACTCGTGCTGCCCACCCGCCACGATGGCTCTGGCCCTGGGAAGTGGAGGAAGATGTGACGGGGAGGGGGACCATGCTGACCCCTGCACACACAACCCGTGGCCTTCCTGGACTTGGGCCATCTGGGTGACATAGTGACCACAGGGCTGCGGGGGTTTCAAGAGGTGGAAAGGGCCTGATGGCCTCAGCTGGGCAGGGTTATCGGGGAAGGCCTCCAGGAGGCAGTGGCTCTGAGGTGAGAGATGACTGTGGACATGAAAGGCGGATCCCAGTTCCAGTGTTAGTTCAGACGCTTCTGAGTCCTATGACCTTCGGGGAGGTCCTGAAGCTCTCAGAGTTCTAACTTCTGCAGCTTCTGTAAAATGAGGACAGTGGCAGCATTAAGTGAGGCCTTGCTTATCGTGAGGATTAAACCAGAGCGCAGACCTTGGGGTGCAGCGCGCATCCGTGCTCAGTAAACAGCTCTTCCCTCCGGTAGAAGGCTCCCCATGTGCCTGGGTGACAGGGAGGGGCAGGGATGGCACCTGTCAGCAAGGGACACCGTGTGTCTTCGGGAGATGGAGCAGCCTGGGGACAGGGGACCCCACGGTCTGGCTGAGGGGCGGGGGCCTCTCCAGGCCAGCTCTGGACTTCGCTTCCTGAGGGGCCCACCCCAGGACAGCCACTGGCAATGTGGGCCCCTGGGTGCCTTCAGGCTCTGGGGGAGCAGGAGGAGGCAGGAGGAAGCCAGAGCCTTGGGGAGCCAGGCTGGACAGGCCCCCTGCTCTGTCCCCGGCCCCCCAGGACTTCCAGTTCATCCTGAAGGGCATGGCCCGGCTGCTGTCCAACCCCCTGCTGCAGACTTACCTGCCCAACTCCACCAAGAAGATCCAGTTCCACCAGGAGCTGCTGGTTCTGTTCTGGAAGCTCTGTGACTTCAACAAGGTGGGTGGCCTCGAGGGGCGGAGCCCGGCATGTCGCCC